>CAXKVX010001867.1:0-85957 GCA_964058865.1 Eleocharis quinqueflora | reverse complement strand
CCTATCTTTCACGAGAACATGTTGGTTTGTAATTTACTAAATCTAAGTTCAATTTGTTTTAGACCTCCGGTGTTAAACAACTTTTTTATATTTATCGATTTGCATAAAAAAATTTGAATTTAACAATCTTACTATGTTTGAAATTCTTACGAGAGTTCAAGTATGCAAAGTGGCAGAATTGAATAAAAAATAAGCATCTAGAATTGTTTAGGTTAATTGAATTAATATCTTGATTATCCTTAAAATACATACATTTGAGTTCAAAACACAAGATGACAAACTAGAGCTCTAGCATTACAAAGGTTGAGCAGAACATAGGATTCCTTGAAATTTGGCTAAGTTCTTAATCATCATACATAGCGTTACATAACGCTAGGTAGCCGTTCTAACTAGAGAATCAAAAAAATCCGGGCGGGTCTACCCGCCCGTGCCCGTGCCCGGATCCGCAGATCTATCACGGGTTGGGTTGGTCCCAAATCCTCCAAACCCGTCTAAACCTGTGCCCGTGTAGACCCGTGCCCGACCCGTCCCAGGACCCGCCCCTGCCCGACCCGTGGACCCGCGCCCCAGACCCGTGCTACCCGACCCGTCGGATCCGACCCGCCCGACCCGTGACAGCCCCTTTCACCTTTATTTGACCTTTTGTCAAATCAAATTCAAAAAAATTCGAAAAAATTCGAAAAAATTCGAAAAAAATAAAAAAATATATAAAAATATTGTGCAGAAATTATTTTTTAAAAACTCAAATTTACACCCCTATTAACCTATTTTACCTTTTGTCACCTTTTGTCAAATCAAATTAAAAAAATTCAAAAAAATTCAAAAATATATAAAAATATTGTGCAGAAATTATTTTTTAAAAAAAATTCAAATTTACACCCGTATTAACCTATTTTACCTTTTGTCACATTTATTTCACTTTTTGTCAAATCAAATTCAAAAATTCAAAAAAATTAAAAAAAATCGAAAATAATAAAAATATATATATAAAAATATTGTGCAGAAATTATTTAAAAAAAATTCAAATTTACACCCCTATTAACCTATTTTACCTTTTGTCACCTTTATTTCACCTTTTGTCAAATCAAATTAAAAAAAATAAAAAAATATTATAATAATATGCAGAAATTTTTTTAAAAAAATTCAAATTCTCATCCCCCCTCTATAAATACACCCTTACCCTCTCACATTCTTCACAAATCATTCTCATTCTCTCTCATTTCTCAAATTCTCAAATCAATTCTCAATTCTCATTGCTCTCAAAATTTTAATTTATAAATTTTATAAGTTATTAAGTTAAATACATTTAGATATAAATAAGTAATCTTGGATATTTAGTTAATTTACATTTATTCGGTTCGGTGTCAAAAAGAAACGAAATCTCGACATTCTTTCGTGCAACTTCTACATTATTCAAAGGTAGATAAGATTTAATGTAGATTTCTATGCTTCAATTTTTGCATTTCTTATTTTTAACTTATCTTTTATTTCTGCATTATTCTTTTCGTAATTTTTATCTTTTTATTAAATGGCTGGAAAATTCCGCCTACTTGTTTAATTTTTTTTATATTGGCACTGGTCATTACCAGAGCTTTTTATTTTTTTATTACATCGCTGGAAGAAATTCCGCCTACTTGTTTAATTTTTTTTATATTGGAACTGGTCATTACCAGAGCTTTTTATTTTTTTATTACATGGCTGGAAGAAATTCCGCCTACTTGTTTAATTTTTTTATGTTGGCACTGGTCATAACCAGAGCTTTTTATTTTTTTATTACATGGCTGGAAGAAATTTCGCCTACTTGTTTAATTTTTTCATATTGGCACTGGTCATTACCAGAGCTTTTATTTTTTTATTACATGGCTGGAAGAAATTCCGCCTAGTTGTTTAATTTTTTTATGTTGGCACTGGTCATTACCAGAGATTTTTATTTTTTTATTACATGGTTGGAAGAAATTTCGCATATATTTTTACTTTTTTTATTTCATAGTTGTTTATATTCATAGTTATTTTTTGTTATTTTTTGACTTATTGTAGATATGACATCTCCTCCTAACTATGTTGACGAGCTCGCACATAGGATTAGTGTTGAATTTTTTGGCGAGGAGCCCGTCGCACAATATGCAAACACTAACCCTCAAACACATCCTGAGTATTATTATCAACAAAATCCAAGCATGAACCCACCTCCACGACATGCAAACCTCCCGTTATACCCTAATCATCCCTACGTATCACAAGAGACCGTTCCACAAACTCAACTCCCTTCGTTCGCACTAATGACTGAACCTACAGAACCTGAAATGCCAACACGAAATATGACCTCGTCTGTCGACGAAATTGTCCCCCCATCATCAGAGGCATCACCAGATATCCAAGAAGCGCAGGTAAAGCAGTCACAGAAGAAGAAGAGGAAAACAACCGCGCCCAAATACGATGCAGAATGGTGGCGTTACTACGAAACAACAAAGGATGCAAGCGGAACTGTTTCGACTTTACGGTGCAAGGTAAAAGGATGTGCATGTTATTTTACTTACAAAAAGTCTAGTGGTTTAAGTTCATTCAAAAAGCATGCTGACAAGCATGCTGAAAAAGGTGAGGAACCACAGGAACTACCTGACCAACGGTTAGTGCAAAGCAATATTAACCCAGACGGTTCAAGAACCTTGGCCAAATATGATGAAAAAAGAATGTTAAGTGAATTTGCTAGATACATTGCCCATAAAGAACAACCAATTAGTATGGGTTGTTGTCCTAGTTTTGTCAGATTAATGATAAAAGGTTGTGGCCAAGTAATGTACAAGAAATTTCACCACCACAAAATGGTGGAAGAAATCAAGAAACAGTACTTAGAAACCAAAAATGAACTGTTAGCCATTTTTTGTTACGCCAACTATAATGTATCAATCACATCTGACTGTTGGAGCGCAGGTAAGCATGGTTTAGGATATTTTTGTATTACAACACATTATATTGATGAAAATTGGCTTTTGCAGAAACGAGTTCTATGTTTTCGTAACTTCGATTTCCGCACACCGCACACGCTATTTACCAAGCCATAATTAATATTTTGCATGAATATAATTTAAAAAGGATTTAGAAAACAAGATTTTTTCAATTTCTTTTGACAATGCTAGCAATAATATAAAATCTATTGATTATTTTATACGTGCATTAAACCCCATAATGGATGGGAGATTATTTCATCAAAAATGTGCATGTCATATTCTAAATCTTACCGTTAAAGATGGACTGAAAACTGAAGGTATAAAAGTGTTAATTTACAAATTCAAAGATGGACTGCATCACATTTATTCAAATAATATTAGAAAACAAGAATTTCATGCATTATGTTCATGTTTGGGTTTGGGTAAGTTGATGGTTCCATGGGATGTTGATACTCGTTGGAACTCCACATATAGAATGTTCCTTCGTTGTTTTCCGTATAAGCACGCAATAAATGAAATGTTACGCAACTCAACCGACGGGATACAACTGATGCTCACCGTGGGAGAATGGGACCGATTGGAGAAATTGAAGGACTTTCTTCAGGTTTTTTTCAATGCCACCATCAAACTTTCATGCTCGTACAGACCATCAGCACACGAGTTACTTCACCATTTGTACACCATCACAAAGGTACGTAATCTCATTCTCGACTTATATCTATTTAAACTATTTTGTAAATAATCATCATTTTTTGCATTAATCTCTTGATCTCTTCATCATCTTGTAACTCTTTTTTCAATTCTTATAGGTCTATCGTCAACTTGAAAATGCAGAGGAGCTTGATCGTAATTTAACTCTTATCGTGGATGCAATGAAGGATAAGTTTATCAAATACTGGGAGGAAGTACCTCCTATCATCATTGTCGCGAATTGTCTTCATCCGGCCTTCAAGAAGAAGTACACCATAAAATTGCTTCAAAGGTATAAGCAAAATCTGAACTTATCATATGATACAGCGGAAGCCGAAGTAAATGCTTTATTCGACACTATGTTCGACATTTACAATGCTCGACATATCTCAAGTACGACTACTACGACACCTCGCACACGGAGGTATGAATGCAATATATTTAATTATTTACTAAATTTTGAACTCACAGTATACCATATTACCTAATACTTATTAATTAGAATTATTTTTTATTACAAATAGAAACAACATTTCGGGCTTGCTTAGCGAGCTACGAGATGATGAACCTCAAATGCTCAACACGAATGAATTGTTGAGCTACTGTTTGGGAAGCCTTGAAGACGACGACATCGACATCCTGGACTTGTGGAAGCGACATTCCGGTGCATATCCAGTGTTGGCAGCAATGGCGCGCGATGTTTATGCAGTGCCGGTGTCAACCGTACCTGCTGAATCATGTTTCAGTTCAGCAGGTAGAATTTTGACCGACAAACGCACCAGGTTGGGTGTAAGACGTTTCGAGCAACTTGTGTGTATGAAAGATTGGATTGATGCCGAAGAGCGGAATCAACACGGTCCCAGTCCTGATGGACTCACATCTCCTGTAACTCAAGAAAGTAGTAATATGCCAAGAACTAACGCTGGCGATGATTCTGACACTCCGCTGAATGCAGAAGACGATGATTTGTGGTATTTGAGCAATGATTTCATGCGTTCTTTATAGTATGTTTTTATTTTATTAATTTTGAAGCATTTTATTTTTATCACATTTTTTGGAAGAATACTAACAAAAAAAAAAGTTAGAACTCCGCCTATGTGACTACACGTAGCCGGTCCCAAGCCCAGAATAAAGGAGGAGGGTAACTTTTAAAATTTTCAATTATTCGAAAATTTCAAAATATTATTTCATAATTTTTTGACATTTCTTCATATTTGTTTGCAATTGTTCAGATTTTTTTGGAGTTTATAGTTTTTTGTTCGAAATTATTTGAATATTATTAGATTTTAAAGATAATTATAAATAAAAATATCATAATTATAAAATATTTTACCAAAATAGTTCGTAAAATTATTTCATTATTTTTATACATTTTTTCGGATTTTTTGGGAATTTTTTCGGATTTTTATGAAGTTGTATCATTTTCCCTGAATTATTTGAATATTATTAGATTTTAAAGATAATTATAAATAAAAATGTCATAATTATAAAATATTTTACCAAAATAGTTCATACAATTATTTAATAATTTTTATACATTTTTTGGATTTATTGTAATTTTTTTGGATTTTTTTAAAGTTGTATCATTTTCTCTAAATTATTTGAATATTATTCGTTTTTAAAGATAATTATAAATAAAAATGACATAATTATAAAATATTTTATCAAAATAGTTCAGACAATTATTTCATAATTTTTATACATTTTTTTCGATTTTTTTTCGATTTTTTCGGATTTTTTTTAAAGTTGTATCATTTTTCTTAAATTATTTGAATATTATTCGATTTTAAAGATAATTATAAATAAAAATGACATAATTATAAAATATTTTATGAAATTAGTTCATACAATTATTTCATAATTTTTGCACATTTTTTCGGATTTTTTGGTATTTTTTTACGATTTTTTTAAGTCTAAATCACATTTTTTCTACATTTTAAAAAAAAAAATTTGGACGGATCCGACCCGACCCGCCTGGACCCGCGTGGACCCTACCCGCCCGGGTTTATCACGGGCCGAATTGGGAGTTTTGAATTCGGATCCGTGCAAACCCGCCCCGCCGTACCCGTGGATCCGGACGGGTCGGATCCACGGGTACCCGCCCCGCCCCGTTTTGAGAACACTAGTTCTAACAGTTATGCATAATAATGCAGAATTCAAAAGTCCGAGCATAACGTTATATAACGACTATCTAGAATTATGATGCATACTCACGAACTTAGAAAATTTTCAAGATCTTAACTGAGGCTGCTATTATGTAGCAGATGCTTATCATTATGACGATTATGACATCAATAAACTTAAAAAATAACGACTACACTTATTGAAATGTTGCAACTAACCGTTGTAAGAGTTGTTTGACTGTTAAACTTGAGAAATTCTATGCCTAAAAACATATAATTTTGTATGAATGTTTAAAAAGGGAAAGTTTTGAAGTCATTTTTTCTTTAAAAATAAAGAAGAAAATTTCGAAGGAGCAACACTTGAACGATCATTAATTAATACTCATTTCACAAATATCGATGCGGATATTATTTTGGATTTACTCAGTTCAGTAAATAAATAAAAATTCCTCAGTGATTTTTTGTGTGCGCCAATTTTCATATACAATACAGGACATCAGGATGTGTACAGGGTATACGTAGAAGCAATGGGTCAGCTGATTCATTTTGAAAATTTTTTTGCGAAATTAATTATG
Organism: Eleocharis quinqueflora; assembly: GCA_964058865.1. Taxonomy (NCBI): domain Eukaryota; kingdom Viridiplantae; phylum Streptophyta; class Magnoliopsida; order Poales; family Cyperaceae; genus Eleocharis; species Eleocharis quinqueflora. The sequence continues at coordinate 79,621 of CAXKVX010001867.1, read as the reverse complement.
TATTTGAATTTTTTTTAAGAATAATATGCTTATAATTTTGATTTTTAAAAAAAATATGCACTACTTTGAACCATCATGAAAAAAATCGTAAATTTTGAATCACCCTGAATGTGTAGGTATAAAATAAGGGGAGTATTACATGTAGCTTATTTATTATGTAAAACAGGTCCATCCGTAATATCCATTTGATGCTTATACTAGAAAATTAAATTAAAAGAATTTATATTAGATTTACTGCAATTAAACTGTCATTCACTTGCTTTTACTAAGCACACACACACATCAGCAGAGAGAGAGGTCATGCAACCAAACAATACAAAATTAAAGAAAAGAAAAGAAAAGAAAAGAAAAGGGGAAAGGAGAAAAGCCTTCTCTACCTATTCAATTCACCTCCTCTCCTTTCTCTTTCCCCACCATTAAATTTTTGATACCTCCAATTGCTTTCTTCTCACCTTCTTTTTCTTCTCTTGCCATTTGTACTGATTCCACCGCTTTCTCCCCCTCTCTCTTTTTCTCTCCATTTTCTTTAATTCCCTCGTCTGAGAAATTTAAGAGTCGCAAGGAGAAAATATAAGAAACTCCTTTGCCCTAAATACAACACCTTTCTACTGCGCCTACTGTTTTTTTTCCCGAAAAGAACAAAGAGAAAACAAAGGACAGGACTCTCTATTGAATTTACTGAAATTATTCGAAGCACCAAAGTTTAAAATTTTCCAATTTTGTTAAAGAGATTTTCTTTCTAGAAGACTGAGAAAATTGGAGAAGACAGACTAGAGAAATGGGAAAACAAGGTCCTTGCTGTCATTGTGGAGTCACAAGTGAGCTCCTAATTTTTGATAATTGTTATTATTTTTTATTTTATTTTATTTTTTGTATTTTTAGTTTGTTCTTCGTTTATCAGTTAAAAAATTATTCTGGTACCTCCTCGTTATTGATAATTTTTGCATGTTTTGCTATAAATGAAATGAAGTTTATATACTACTACATCTTGCAGTAATTCTGCAACTCCTAGGCGTGGCACTAATTTTGTCCAATCTAAATATATCATGATTTATGGGGACTCTTTATTTAAAGGTTCCTGATAGCAAAAAATCATATTCCATTGAATTGCTCCTAAACAAGGCAATTCCCCAGTGCTTCTGGTGTAATTGAAATTAAAATATGCTGTTTTATTGACATGCAATTGAGGATTAACATACTGGGTTATAACATCTAAAATTTCAGTACATTGCTGGTAATGTATCAGTTGGATTTTGGCTGAGCAACCAAGACACCAACTTTTTAGGCCTGTCTTTTGTTTTTTTTTATTTGCTTTGCATGACACCGGCCTCCAAAGTTGGGTTCTTTACTGTTCAAAACGACTGGTTCAACTTAAATTTAGGCTGGATAATAATCTTTTAAATGCCATTTCGTAGTCCCTAAAACAAGTAGGAAAAGAAAAACTAAAATCCAACTGTAATGTGCAAACAGACACTCCTCTCTGGCGAAATGGGCCACCGGACAAGCCGGTTTTGTGCAATGCGTGTGGGTCTAGATGGCGTACAAAAGGCACTTTAGTTAATTACACACCTACCCGTTCCCGTGAATTTGAAGAAGTTGAAATCAAGCCTAAACCAAAACTTCCTATAAAAATAAAAAATGTATCATTCAAATATAATAAGGATAAGAAAACACTCCTGAAGGAGGAACCAAGTAGTCATGGGAGTACCCTGATGGTTTTAGAAGGTGACATGAGCAGCCGGTCTTGTTCTGGTTCCGGATCAGCCATTTCTTCTGAAAGTTGTGTGGCAACTCGTGCAAACAATGTGACCGGTGAGTTTCAGATTTGTTAAAATTATTTTTGTGCAATATAGTGTGGTTTGTTTCATTATTTTGGCCAATGAGGACTAGTTTATTAAAAAAAAATACAATACCCTTTCGCCCAATCACAAGCATACATAATCTAGGACGAGTCATGGAAAGTCACTATTATTTTATAAAATGTCCAAGATTTTATGGAAAATTTATGTAGTAATACATCTACCACATTATTTGATGAGAATCGAGATTGGCTACACAGGAAATATTTCATTCTTTCATTCTATTTATAAGGTTTGTTGCCAAAACAAATTTTATTTTTTGTATTTAGTTTTTCCAATATTATACTTCGTTTATTGAAAATTTAAAATTTTCTTCACTAGATGGTAGCATATACATCCTTAAACTCTAAAAGTATGAAAGTTTGTTTTGGCACAGAAATGAGTTCTTGAATTGTAGATGTAGATGACATGCATCATTTCTATTTTGAATGGTAGGCAATTTAACTACTGTATTTCATTAATCAAAAGAAAATTACTTAGTTTTTCACTTTTTTTTGCCTCATTTGTTTTCAGTTTCAGTGCAATCTGATTCACGGGTTCCAATGGTTCCATCAAAAAAACGAACTTATGTGACTCGTCCAACAAAGCAGTCTCCTATTGAGAAGCTGACACAGGATCTTCACTCAATAATGGATGAGGAACAGTTGTCACACATCTCACCTTCTGACGATGATCTCCTCTACCGGGAGTTCGATTCCTTCGAGACAGGCTATGGCAGTGTTTTAATTAAAGATTTTAATTCACATTTCAATTCAGAAACTGTGGAAGAAGAGTCAGAGGCGAGCTCAGTCCCGGTAAATAGTAAATGTGCGGCACCAACAGTTACTAGCTCTATTGCTGATTCCGTTATTCACCCAGATAATCTGAAGAGGTGTGAGTTTTAGACATTTAGAATTTTGACATGCAATTGATGTGAACTGAACCTAAGGTCTAAAGTAATATAATAGTTCAAGTAAAATACTAGATTCAATTTCCAATATTTCTTTTTTATGTCCTTTCAAAGATTTATTATCCCTTCTCTATTTTAATCTTGTTAGGGAGAAGACTGGTAGTGAAAAATTAGTCATGAGAGACAGGATGTCATCTTTAATATCAACAGACCTACAAGTAAGCTTTCGAAGTGAATTTGATCATTTTTCATCTACTTGAAGCTGTTCACATCTAACTTTGATTTGGTACTCGCTTGTTCAATTATGTTTCCTTGTTTAGGACATAATAAACAATGACAGCTTCATGAAAATGTTGAAGCCTGCCGAGCAGCAACAGCTACTGAAGTACCTCCCTTCGGTTGATACTGATAATGCCCCTGAAAGGTGTGTCATATATTGCAAGCAATTACATGGTGCTGGATTCATTGGTACTGTTTAATCTCAGGTTGGATTAACATCATGTCCAGTATGACCTTTTTTCCAAAGTAGGCAAATTACCCGCCACCTACTGTATAATTCAAGTTTTGAAGCAAATATCATCATGATATCAGAACGAATTAACCGATTACTAGTGCTGTCAGGCCTCTATCATAAAAATACATATTTCCTCCATGATTATCTTGCATGAAATTCACTTGCGAACAAATCACTGCACTCTCAAGTGTGAGCATCAAGAATATATAAATTTATAACTTGACTGCCTGCTCTATCACTCTAACTTTAGGAACTACAAGTTACCTTAATTAACTTAATATTGCATGTGTGCAACTCAATGTTGTGTCTCGTTTTATATTTGCAGTGTAGAGAAAATGTTTAGAAGCAAGCCTTTTATGGATGCTGTATCCCACTTCAAAACAATTATAAGTGAAGGCGTACTGGGTCTTAAAGTTTCTGGAGCAACTGCGGAGGAATGTAGGGTTTTGAAAAGTCTTGTGTTAGGCAACTTCACAAAGTCTAAATGGGTGGAGTTTTATGCACAAATCAAGGTATGTTGTAATTTCAGTTGGCACTAGGATATATCAGGTGCACAGCACCAGGCATGAATTGATCAATTTCATCCAGCAATGTAACTGATCAAATTTTAATGCAGCAGCACGTTCCATGCTATGCTTGGATTGGTTTTCTCATAGGTTCTAGATTACCAATATTTTCCTGATATTGGGAGCTCTAATTATTCACATGTTAATTATCAATTGTTTCCTTTTTTCTAGGACAAATGTCTTAACCAAACAAAAAGTAAGGAACTGATGAGTGGGCTCGCTAAGAGGCCTCATGACAGCTTTTCGGGTTCGTATTTGTTATTTTCAGTGATTTCGGTCCTAGGTCAGTACCCCATTTATTGGAGTCGGTAAACAAAGTATTCCAAGTTTAGAGTTTGCAAAAAAAATTGGCTAACACATAGTTATGTTAGGATCAGAGCAATTGTTATAGCCTTGTTAATATCCTATCTTTTCATTTATATTCAAGTCCTTATTTGTATGATTCAGAGATCAAAGGAGCCATGAGAAGCCCTAGTAAATCTCGCAAATTGGGACCCACAAACTTTCCATCTCATGACAAAGGCCATAAGTTTACAGCTGGGATTCCTCAATTTACAAAAAAAGAGGTGTCTGGCTTAATTTCAGTCCCTCTTCACTATGAAGACTGCTCCGACCATGACTTGCTCATGGATGCCCCTCGAAACGCACCTTCACCTGAGGCTGAACTTCTATACAATGTCCCGGTAAAAGTTAAATCTCTTGCAAATAGCTCCCCCCTTTTAGATAGTGAGATAACAGGAGAGAATAGCCTTTCTAGTCATACCATTAAATAGTTTAGCTTCAATTGTAGTATTAATAGATATAGCATACTATCTTTACATATATTTTACTTTAAATAACCAGATAGTGGTGTTTGTGAAGAGTAAGTTTGTAGTATTACACCTTTAGACTAAACGGGGCTGGTTTTTGTTTTTTCCCTTTTTGGATAGGATGGTAAAATATAGCTTCGGCTTAAATGAAGCTTTTATATTGTTTAGCTATTGGGAGTTGGAGGGTTAGTATTGCTTCAAATAAAGTAACTTGCATTGGTATTTTTCTTTTTAGAATTCCGTTGTCATATATTTTGGTTCGGAAAATATGATATCTAGCCAATTTTTTTTGTTTAATTCACGTGTTAAATAAAATTGTTGTTCTGGTTCTGCAGTATATTTGATGAAATTTTAGCTCATTTTCCTTTGATGAAACTCTTGATAGTAGTTTAGCTCATTCGGTACATTCCTTAACTACATTTCTTAACCATGGCGCACACGATTTCAAATATCTCTCACTCCAACTGCAAGTTCCATTATCTCTATGATTTCTTCTGTTCTAACAAACTTTGTTTGATGTGTCTTTGACGATCTTTCTCTATCGATCTCTCGTCGATAATCTGATTTGTTCTTTCTTCAGCAAATTCTCTAAGACCTCTCTTTGTCAATTCTTCTACTTATTAATTGTTTTTGTTGATTCTCACTTCAATGATCTCTCTTGATGCTCTCTCTCATCAATGATATTTTCCTATATTTCTTGGTAATTTATTACGAAGAGGGTTCAAAATCCTTCATTTTTGTACTTCTATTTTGCTTTCAAATTCACACCACTCGTTAATAATATCTTTTCGGGCCTTCAAATTTATTGTGTCTTGATAAATGATATATGTTTGAACTTTTGACGGCACAATAAAGACACAAATATGAAGTCATTTGAATCCTCTCATTTATTATATGCACAAGAAGTCGTGAACATTTGACATATTTGCCTAAACACTTTTGTGATATAATATATGCATTTTTTAACTGAAAGTTTGATGTACCCACCGATCCCATAAAGATTATCTTAAATATTACAAATTTTGATTATAGTTTTGTCAACAAAACTGTATCAAGAGTTTGATGGTGACATGTATTTTTATCTCTCTGCGAAAAGATACGGGTTCAATTAATAAACTTTGACGGAACTTACTCATTTATTAAAATTAATTGGTCTTTCACAACATTGACAGTATTTGTTGACGTTGCAATTAATAAACTTTATTTTTTTAGTTTCAGAGATTGAAAATTTAGAAACTAAAGAAATATTAAATTTGTAAAACTGATTTGATAATTATTTAAAAACTTTAAGAATTTCAAAAATATAGATGCTCTAATACGTGATACCACCCGAGTAAACTGCTGTGCACTGAAACTCGCCGCATAATATAATTGACATTGCACAGAAAACAGACTCCAAGTAGGGGTGAAAATGAATCAGATATGAATGGATAATAGCGTTATTGTATCTATATCCGCTATTATTTTTCGGATACAGATATGAATTCGAATAGTTTCGAACACGAATACGAATCGGATGATAAACGAATACGGATACGAATCAGATAATAAACTGTTATAGATGCAAATACATATAAAATTCAGATAATTAAATGAAATGAGTACATTATGAAAAAAAATCATTAATATATCATTATTCAACAATAAAATTAATTTAAATTATATTATAAAATAAATTTAATGAGATAATTAAAATGTTGCAATGAGTAGTGTATTTATAATTCATTATTCTAATATTAACAATAAATAAAACAATTAAATAATTAATTTACTTAGCTATAAAAAACATAAATACAATGAACTTGGACTATCATATTTGGCGGATATCGAAAATTCGTAAGTTTCGAATTTGGAGAAGTATTCGAATCCGTATCCGTATTCGATTCAAAATTCGAAATCGTATTCGTATTCGGTTCAAAATTCGAATCGTATTCGATAAAAAATTATCCATATTCAGTTCCAAAAATATCCAAATTTAAATATTCAATATTCGTTAAAATTTGAATTCAAATTTCAGATAAATATCCCATTCAGTTGCACTCTAACTCCAACCCTCCCATTAAAAATAAAAATCAATGCCCCATACCAAATAGGGAAAATCCACCTGGACACGTTTCATACCGGCACTCTCAATCAACAAGTCACCGACGAACAGACCTTCCTAAAAGCCAAATACGTGGGGCCAGGACGTCAGTACTAATCGACTGAAACCCTGGTCTACGCGCCTCTAACCCATCTTTTCTTTCCAACTAAACGATCGAAGAAACCAAACCTCGCAAGTCGCAACCAACCATTCAACAAAAACCCAAGCGCGGAGCGAAGCACCTAAATCGCCAATTTGCAACCATTATCGGAGCTCCACTGGATGGTGACCGGCGGCGCGATTCGTCGGTCGGCGGCGGCCGCAATGGATCGGGTATATGGTGAATTTCGCGCCGCCCGACGCGCATTGATTCGTTTCGCGCCAAAGCTAGGAGCGTTCGGATTCCCATCCGACGCTGAATTAGGCGCGGTTCGGATCGTGCGAAATATCAGCACTTTCAAGATCCACTACGCAGCTATCTTCTGGATGTTTCTCCTCGCCTCCCTTTTCCCTCACCATCGCGCCTCCATGTTCCTTCTCATGGCCTCATCCAAGGCAATCTTGTGCTATGCCGTGTTGCTCAAGGCTTTTCCTTCTTCTACGATTTTGCGCAGGGTGCTAGATCGAAGGTTGGTCGCGGTAGTGTTTATCATGGTGGTTGTAGGGGAATTGGTAGCGACTAGAGCAGTCGAGAGTTTGAAAATTGCAGCTGCTGTTGGTTTACCGATGGTGTTCTTTCATGCATTGTTCAGGATTAGAGACGATCTCTTGATTGCTGAGGAAGCAACCACCAATGCATTCACGGATGAGATAGCTGCATCAGCCGTGGTGGAGAAGGAGAAAGAAAGAGAAAAGAGGGAGGAGGGAGCAGTAGATCTTGAGGTAGCATCACCTCGGTGATTAGTAAGATTTGAATTTTTTTGTATTTGATTTTCTTCTTCTTCTGTTTGGTGCTTTTCTTCGTTTTTATATATAGAGATTATAAAAAAAAACGTTAACAGATCAGTAGGATTAGGAGTTGGTACCAGTAGTATTGATTATTGTAATTTAGCTAGAATTGTTCATCCCCCTTCTTCCTAGATGAAATAGTGGTACATGTGATATTAATTTGGGGCAAATTGGGGCATATCTAAATTAAGGCGGGACAATCGATTGGAAAATGAAAAATTAAATTGAGCTAAGTGGCATTGTTTAATTTGCCTAGTATGTTCAGTGAATCGTCGATTATTGCCGTTAACTGAGAGTTTGAAATTAAAAATGAAAAAAAACTGTTCGAGAAAATAAAAGGAAAAGAAAAAGAAAAAGAAAAAGAGAAGAGTTTGTTGGTTTTGTACTTTCTATTAGTTTAGTTTGAGGCTTCCAAAATTTTGGTGGAACGGTTCGTAAAGAGCACGTCAAGATTTTGGCCCGGTACGGAGGAAACAGATGGCTAAACAGCGGTCTCTGCAATTAATTAAGGTTTCACAAAATTAAATACGGGAAAAATGAGCAGAGAATAGCATGTGGAATCTTAATGGCATTAGGTCCGGATCTTCTGTGATTGTCAGTATAATGGTAAATAATCGAATGTCCGACATTGAATATTTCTTCTCTTGTCAACTGAATTATTCTTTTAAGCAATCGCTGAATTGACTTAAAAAATTCGTGATATTTTATTTTTATCAAATTTCGAACTCTCCTTTTTTCAGGATCCGTATCTGCTGCTCTTATTGAGCAACAGCAGGATCCTGCTCTTCTGATCTGGACCGTCAAATTTTGATTTGACCGCCCGTTGATGGAACGACTGTATATTTAATAAGTTTTAGATTTGAAATTTGAACGGTCCAAATCAAAAGAGCAGGATCCTGTTCTTGCTAAATAAAAGCAGCAGATACGATTCCCTTTTTTCATGCTATTAAATTAAAAACTGAAGAAAGACAGAAGGAAGTAAAGAGTTTCTAACACCGTGAGATCAAGTCGAGGATCCGTATCTGCTGCTCTTATTGAGCAAGAGCAAGATCTGTTCTTTTGATCTAGACCGTTCAATTTTGATTGGATCGTTCACAGATGGAAATCAGTAAATTGTATATTTTATAAGTTTTAGATCTGAAATTTGAACGATCCAAATCACAAGAGCAGGATCCTGAGCAGCAGATACGATACGATTCCTCAAGTCAATAGTTTTGGTACGCCTGGACGAATTGTTCCTTTTTCTTCAGTGATATTTTATTGTAGAAAATAATTATTATGGCACAGGCCCACAGTGTGGCACATTCCAACCCTAAATCAAATTGTAGTTGGATTTGTTGGAGAGAGAAAGCAGAACCAGAAAACAAAAAACAACGATTGGGTCTCACAAGCATATCCACAGAAAATACTGTCAAACTTCGCCTAATCAAAAGAGCTGAAAGACCCGATAACGGATAATACGTTAAGAGTTGCGATTTTTCTTTTTCTTTTTCTTTTTAAGCGAAAGTGCTCGACTAGAGCAATTTTGAATGATAAAATATACCAAACGATTCAAACGGCGTTAAATCTGCCTAATCTAGTATATAGAATGACACCATTGCCATTTTGTTTTAATATATCAACCAAAAAGAGCAAAAAAAAAATGTTTGATTTGTATTTTAAGTGATGCAAATCTTTGTGTTCCAAAAGAAAAAGAAGCATCGTATTATAAATGTCAATTGGTACTCGGAGACATGACGTACCTATAGGCTTATAGCCCATATAAATTCACATCCCAATCTGAGAACACATCTTTATTTCAGCATCAGGTCCGTCTTTGGGACCCGATTCTTCTACCGCGCGGTACCGACGGACCGCTCAGATTTACTGCGCTGTTAGCTACGGACGGTCCAAATTTGATTCAGGAGGTCTGATATTATAAAGTTTGGCTTGCACGAATCTTGATGCAAATTAAAGACCGAGATTTGCTGTGCGGCACGCATAGTGACGGTGCCGCGCGGTAGAAGATCTCGTTCCCCGTCTTTGTAGTTAAAAGTTCCTAAATTTAGGCCTTGTGATCTGAGAATTATGAAAATAAAATGCAGGCCTACCAATGAATAAAATGACGGAAGGTAACATGCAAGTGGTTATCACAAAAAAAGGATTTATTTGCCTGAACAATTAGCCTGAAGAAAGATTCAAGCCAGAGCAAAGACTACTTCCATTGACAACACTACACAGCCTTTTAAAAAAAGAAAAGAAAAAAATAAAACAACATGTCCGTGATTAGAATTAGACGGTTTGATCGATTTTTCTCCCACTGCACCCATTTTATTATTACAAAATAGTTTGTCCCAGTGGACCGCCATTCCGCCAACAGATTCTAAACAAGATTCCTCGGCAGTTCCGCACCAACTTCAACGCTTCAAATATAAAATTTCAATGCAATTTTCTTTCTTGGAAACCAATTCTGACTTTAATTGTGTATTTGAACTCTAACGATACCCCATTTGTCAAAAAAAATAAAAATGATAGAACTTTAATTAATAATGTTCTTACGCCAGCCCTCTGGCCGATATGGAAATGCTAATAATAATTTATTAGTCTATTTGATAAAATTAAACAAAACCGCGTGTTATCAATCTGCCGCATAATCTTGCATTTATTTTTCATTCGTTTGATAGCTTCTAGCTTCAAATATCCCGCTCTCTGATTATAAACATATCATAATAATAAATGAGGGATAATGACTTTATTTTTGTGTGTTTTCATGGTGTCTCTAAATCTGCATCATTTATTAAATTAATGAATGATCTAAATTTAATTACATAAAAAAAATATGAATAATATGATTTTGGAGGCACAATAAAAACACGTAGAAGTGGAGTCATATTCCTCCTCATATTAAATTTGGAAAACAAGAAGTCTCAACGTCACATCGTTATAATGGCATTGAATGTACCAGACAAATGATCGAAACAGCTTAAATTGTTCAAATATATCTGATTTTTTAGATAATTAAATTTGAATCATTAACATTTTGGATGAATTTTTTGAGACTAAGATTTACAGATATATTAAAATTTAGTGACTAAAAATGAATAATTCAAAACTCAGTGAAAATATAATTTTCTACAATTAATAAAACTCGACCTTCAACTTTAACCTTAATTTTGAAAATATACGTAACGTTAATATTTAAAATAAGGCAAAAACTTGAATACTCTATCGGAGTATCCAGTACATTCAACTTCATCAATCACATGCATTCAATTTTATAATATTATATAATAATTTTACTTTTTCAATTCACTGAATTCAATTTCATCAATCACCACTAATGGAGCACTCAAGTTTTTGCCTTAAAATAATACACAACAAGTAACATGATGGCACAAGTCATATCATGATTGAGATTGTAGGACTACATGACTTTGATGGGTTCTAATTTTCACAAGCATGATAATAATTAGAATATCTTCATTCATGAAACTCTTGAAATTTCTAATTTGACGTGACAGTTTCTAAATGAATTTCAGGAATGCAGATGAGTTTCTTATTTAGCAATTTGCTTCAGAATTTCTTATTTAGCAACTTTGCTCTAGAGTTTATAAACTTTGATGTGACTTAATCATTGTCTAAAATTGAGCGGTCTTCCACAACATTAGTAATATTTGCTGATATGACAATTAAGAAACTCTAACTTTTTTAGTTTCAGAGACGAAATGTTTAGAAACTAAAGAGAGATAAAATTTCTATAATTGATATGATAATTATTTAGAAAATTCAATAATTTCAAAAATGAAAATGCTCTTAAATTGATTAGATTGATTGATAATTGATCACGATCATGTTTAATCGTGCATAACTTCAGAGAAAACCGCGCCAAACCAAGATCGAACCGGGTCCGATTTATCCGGTCTAGAAATGGCATCGGCGAACCGGTCGAGGCATATTCTATCTTGAGTGCTGGAATACGTGACCCTCTGCGAAAGTCAGTCCGCACAGCTGCTATATAAGCGCTCCGTCTTGTTTTTTTCTATCCATTGCACCATTAGGGTTTTTAGCGCCGTCTAATACTCGGAAAAAGGAAAAGAAATACAGAGAGATCAAACTATGGAGACCACCTTTATCATGATTAAGCCCGATGGTGTACAGAGGGGCCTCGTAAGTTATCGTTCTATCTCTAATTTATCTATTATTACCTTTTATATTGAATTTGATGTGGGTGTGATTTAGCTTTAAACTATTCGTTCTCTTGGAATTCTGATTGATTTTTTGGTTCTTTGACAGATCGGTGAGATAATTTCCCGGTTTGAGAAGAAGGGATTCTACCTGAAAGGTATAGATGCGAATTGTGTTCTTTTTCTATTTGGTTTATTTGGTTGTTTGATTATGCTCGTTTCCTCTGTAGATTTCGCACGTTAAAAGGGCTAAAGTCCCTGCTATTGTATATTTTTTTGTAGCAGAATTTAGTGTGCGATTTGAGTTTTTCACAGTCCTTATATGCCTCTTTTGCTTGTGAAAGTGAGATCAGTTGCAAAACAGTAATTTATTTGGACATGAAAGCCTTACAGTATCATCTTAGTTTTGATTGATTTATTTATTTTCCAAATAGTCCTCAATTATTGGTTTACAAAAGGAAAAGCCAGATTTATATTTTTTGTACTTAGAAAGGGGATTAGGGGTAGCGCTTTATAAGTGTTTTGGTGAAGAATAGACAGAGATCGGCCATTCTTCATTTTTGTATCAGTAATTAGAGGGTTTTGTGGTGGTCCAGAGTTCCTTTTTGGTCAGATATAATTGGTCAATATGTACCTACCTAAGCAAAATTAAGGCAAGTGAATTCCATTTACTGTGCATATAGGATTTACAGATTTGACATTTAAGATGCACATACTTATCCAACTTTGCAAATAAAAAGGTTGTATAATGTTTAAGTAGGATGTCTGTACTTTTATATGTTTCAAAGGATGCAAATGTAATGTAGCATAATTAAATGTGCTGATAAAATTTCCTGTCAATGTTTTTCAGCAATGAAGTTCCTTACTGTGGAGAGGTCCTTTGCTGAGAAGCACTATGCTGACCTGGCAACCAAGCCGTTCTTCGGTGGTCTTGTGGAGTACATCATCTCAGGACCTGTTGTGGCCATGGTCTGGGAAGGCAAAGATGTTGTTGCCACTGGACGCCGCATGATTGGTGCTACCCGCCCCTGGGATGCAGTCCCCGGATCCATCCGTGGTGACTTTGCTGTTGAAGTTGGCAGGTAATGTATAATTTTAGGATGTTTGCAAAATTGTGCCCTTGCTTCTTTCTAATTAGCGGGAACTGTGGGTTATGCAAGAGTACAATTCTATCTGTAGAGGTGATATTTGCCAGTTGTGCCATTTGGGTCTGAACTTAATATTGCTTTAATTGTTGATTGTGCAATTGATCACCTGGAAAGTTAATAGGTCAAAATTGCAACCGGATAATATGGAATCATGTTGCAAGTAGGAATTATGTTGGAACTGGAAATTGTTTTATTATCTATAATTATTAAAGCTAGATGATTCAATAACATGTTGTGCTTAACTATTTGTACAGAAATGTGATCCACGGCAGTGACGCCGTGGAGAGCGCCCAGAAGGAGATTGCGCTCTGGTTTCCCGAAGGAGTTTCTGAATGGAGGAGCCAGATGCACCCGTGGATCTATGAGAACTAAGATCTGATCCCTCCATTTTTTAAAACTTGTCTTTTTGAATATGGTGTTGAGATGGATGCCCCTTGCTTTTTTCTTTTTTCTTTTTGACCTGTGCCGCTGCTTTTGGGTGTTGAGCTTGAGCAGTGCGTTGTGCAACTGCCGTGTAACAGTTGAACTTATTTTGTTAGAATGCTATTGTTCGCAAGTTCGTGTCAGCTTTTGTTTTTAGTATTCTCTGTCTCCTAGCCAACAAATCTTTGTCCAAAGCGAGCAAGTCCGTAAGCTTAGGGTTAGGGTTAGATTTAGGTACATGTTTTAATCATGCATTCTAAATTATTGGATTAATTAATCATACTTATATTAATTTGAAGAGAAAAAAGATAATTAATAAATTTTAGTGAGTGCATTTACGAATGCATTCATGGATATATGTAATCTTAATTTCTTTAGTTAACTAATAATTATAAAGTTTACGTGCTAAGTAGGGTCTGGACACGTAATCAATGTACTATAAAGCAGTGTTTTGAAAAATGGTGTTAATGGCCGAATAGTCGGCCGTTTATTCGGAATCGGAGAGAAAATCGTCACGCACAGTCAAGCCGGATGGTGTTTTGCGCTAACTAATGTTTAATCGTCCGTTTATTTCAATTAATCGGTCGTTTTCCGTTAAATTTCTCGTTTATTTTGAATTTAATTGTCCATTTAGTCATCCATTTGTTCAATGATTTTTGTTTTAATTAAGTACTCATTGAAATTGTTTTTGAGCCATGATTAACATATGTCGCAAATTATAGTTATAGCTTAATTAAAATTTGAACTCAGGAAATATAATCTCTTTTGTGTAGGTCGGCAAGAAAATATAATTTTGCTATCGTGTAAGTTAGTAAGGAAATATTTTTTTTTTTGTATAAGTTGTTACTGTAATAATGTAATAGAGTATAAGGCATATACTATGGTAGTAATACAAACTTATGATATGTAAGAGACATGCTATTTATGTTAGTTATTTTTTCCATCTTGTTTTTATTCTTTTTTCTATTGTTTATTGATGGTAGTGTGACTTTGTAACCATCGGTTTGTCATTCAAAGAAAATGAAGATTATTTAACAAATTGCAATTTAAGATCAAAATATTACACATCAGCTCAAAACTGTGCACAGAGAAAAATAATTTGACCATTTAAGTAAAATTAATTATTGGACTTAGATATTTGAATTTGTAAAGCAACCAACGTGTCAAGATGATAACCTTGAATTTGTAAAGCAATTGATGTGTCAAAATGATAACCCAAATGGTGGCAAAAAAGTGGTCCCTCGAATTCTCCTCTCTACACGTCAATTTACCACAGCATCCCTTTTTTTCAGCTATTTGGATGTTGAAACTGTAAATAATTGCCTACACTTTTGGGATATGAACTACTAACAAGGTATTTTTTTTTTCTTTTTCTCTTTTTTATTAATAACACATTATAGATTACAAGCCACAGATCAGGATTTAATATTTTCTTGCTGTTTGTTAATATACTTTCACTAAGCATTTACCGTACACATATGTCCAAACCAGTATTAACTAAGATTCTATAATGGTCCCCTTCTATGCTCAAGCATTAACAGGCAAGAAGAAGGTAAGCAGAGTTAACAACACCATAAATTGTCTCCGGTCTTACCAAACTACCTCATATAATTGTTGTGGTTGAGTACCAAACTCCCTCATATATTTGTTGTGAATTGTGATATACTTAACCGTAGCACCGAATGGGGTTGTTGCAGCCCTTTGCAGCCGATTGCTTGAAACCGGAGCGCCCACCCTTCGCAAGGTACTGCTGGTGGTACTCCTCAGCACGATAGAATTTCTTTGCTGGAAGAATCTCAGTAACAATCGGGCGGTTGAGTGTTTTCTGGTACCTCTCCAGCAATTCCCTTGCGGTTCTCTCCTGCTCCTCTGTATAGTAGTATATACCTGACCTGTATTGCGTCCCAACATCATTTCCCTGCATGAGAAGTTATGTAACCTTAGTTCTCTAAATATAGAAGGGGGAAAGAGTCAACCTGAGGCATATGACAAGCGTCCATCTGGATAATTATTTTTAAAGTACAGAAAAAAGCAATCCTTAACATGCTTTGTCTCTTTTGTATACAAAAGGTCGTACAATAGCAGCAAGGGTGTTTTCTGGGACATCTAAAAGAAATTGATAGAGCAGCACCAAGAATGCTTTGGTGGTTACAAGGTTTGTTTAATATTTCCATTTTAAGGGTATCTAATGCAGTCTAATTTTAGAAGGCACAATATCTACAGAGGCTTCTCAAGTTCCGAGATTCTCCTCTTACCTGAAATCAATGTGAAATCATTTTGGTTTAATCTGAGGCCATTTCAACCTACACCAGATACTTTCTAAAACATGGAAAATGTATCAAGTATTACAAAATAGTACTTCTCTGCATAGTGGCGTTTGACAGATGCACCATTTTAAACAATATCACGTCACAAGTGATGCATATATAGTGCAATTCTCGAACAAGACGTGCTAGACCCAAAGGCAGGTCATTGACTAGTTACTGGGAATTGTAATCTGTTAGCTGCAACATAGCTGATAAAAACAGTAAACTAATATAAACACTATCCTAGGAATAACTAGCAATGCCAAATATAGTATATAATTTACCACCAATATTTCGAATATCTAATTAGACAAATCACTATCATATGTAGACCAATCCTAAATTTTTGACAATTTACATAATCACCTAGTCCACCTGTCATTGTGTCACCACCCCATTTCTAACTTTCTGAACAATTCTCTTTATTTAACAATTCTTTGCCTTTTCAACTTACAATAGAATAAGAAGGAATTATATTTTATGCCTAAAAGTACTGTAAACCCTATTTCTAAGATCCTGCAGGTTCAATATAAAATATGTGAAACCCTGTAGTCATGTCTTACCACTGTAAACCCCTGAATATCATGTATAAATACAAAATACATGCAAGAACAACTATTCCCTGATAAGATATAAACGTTACCCTTGTCATGAGTCATGAAAGTAATTTTCTACAAGAGCACTAGAACCCAATTACAGAAGAATTGTACATTTGACTTCTTTATTTTTTTCTCACAACAAACACACACCAAAAAATAAATACATGAGGACGGCTCATTACCCAGATTTCTACTAGTGATGTTCACACTTAAATGAAGGTTTTGCCATAACAACAAAAAGTACTGACCTGGCGATTGAGTGTGGTGGGGTCATGCCGGGCCAAGAATGCATCGAGCAGATCATCAAACTTGCACTCACTAGGGTTGTACTGAATGCGAACAACTTCGTTATGGTTTGTCATGCCACTGCAGACATCCTCGTAAGTTGGTTCATGCAAGTTGCCCTGACTGTACCCAACTTCAGTCTTGGTCACACCAGGAACCCTTTGGAATGCTAGCTCAACTCCCCAAAAACACCCTTCAAGACCAAAAAGATATGCAGAATCAGTTTATCTTTTGGCACATAGCCACTGAAGTGGCCCAAGAACTCTATCCAAGAACAAAGGAAGAACCGAAATCAATTATAGTTAAAATTTTAGTTCTAAGCAGTAAATTTTTGGGTGAAATTAACGCTTCGTCCCTAAATTATATGCCCTTAGTTGCATCATATCTAAATTATTAATTCTTAAGCATCCTAATCAATCCAAAATTTAGCTCACGCTTTGAAGTCACATTATGAGTTGTTCCATCCCCGTGAAGAAAGAAACACCATTAGGAAAGTCGAATCGTGACTGTTAAAAGCTAAAACTTGTCATATATTTCAACTTAATTCAACTTCAATACTCCCCTTTACAACCTCAAATTCCAATCGCAGTGATAACAACTCAATAACTAGAAACAAGATCCATACCAGCCCCAAATTGTGCGAACTGATTTCCTGGAGCGGGAACATCATCATCAGGTCCCTGCGCAAGCGCGGCGGAGGCCTCGGTCGAGATTCCGGCACGTGTCCCGAAGGAGAGGCCGAGCTTTCCGAGCCAGCTCATGGCAGCAAAGCGGGAACCGTACAAGGGGGTAGTGAGGGATTTTAGGGTTTTCTCGGGTTTTGAAGGGAAAGGGAAGCAAGAGGGGGATTTTGAGAGACCAGCGCGAGGAAAAGAAGAGAGAGCGGAAGAGAGAAAGAGCGTAGTAGGTGTAGAGGTTAAGATAGGCATTGTGTTTTTTATTTGAGACCTGAAAGAGAAAAGAAGAAAGCGTGTGCGAGAAGGCTTTTCTTCTCAATTGGGTCTCTGTTTGGGAATCCGGATCTTTTATTTTATTTTATATTTTGACGTGGATCAATCTAAACCGTTGAATATGAACACACAAAAATTTATATTTAATGGAAGATCCGAATTCTATTTTTGGTTGGTACTTGATACGAGAGGAGATTGGATTTGACAACCAATTGGAAAAATGGGGAATGCTGCGGCGGTGTGTGAAGTTTTGGTTACTAGGCGGTGAGTGAGTTCCAGTATTTGTTGTTCTTCTGGCATCCACTAAATTTTTCAGGATTTTTTTGAGAAAACTCGAAACGAGAACTAAAGCTTTTATCAATGAAATATGATAATTTTTTTTTAAAATGCATTATTGACTTGATTTCTAAATTATGGATTAGAACTGGAAACGAGTTGAGTTCGAACTTGTTCGGCTCATGAATATAGGATCGAATTTAGCTAACTCACGAGCTGAAAATAGTCTAAACGAGCTACATAATAATAATTTTTTAAGTTGATTTCAGTTGCGAGTCTTAAAATTTTTTAGATCGATTCTGAGCGAGTTTTTATTAGCTTGTTATTTAATAATATTTATCGTTTTAATAACTTAAAATTTTGACAAAAAATACAAATAGAAATATTTCATTACTTAAAATAAAAAATTAAGTTTAAAATCAAAATTTATAAAATAAATCAATAATCATTAACAAATAAATGAATATAAAATTATTCGTTTTCATTATATAAAATTATATTTTGAATCGAGCTATTATGAATTGAGGTAATTTGAGGAGTAATACGAGCTATACGGACTGATTACGAATGAGCCTATTGAGTCACGAACCAATAACGAACGAGCTTATATGAACTTTTTCCGAGTCGAACTCGAGCGAGCCACTAGCTTTTTGAACACTTGTGATACTTTCTAAAATTTCATGTCCGAACTGAGTTTAAGCACATGAAATTGGGAAACGATTTTCGTTTCCAGCAAAGAGAAGTTGTCTTGATTTTCGTTGGTAGAAATTCATCCTTTTCTCCTTCGAAAAAAATTGACTTGTATATTTGTATATTTGAAGGAGAAAAGCGCGTACGAGCCTCCTTTAAAGAACAATCATACAAAGCTCAAATATTTCTCATGACAACCTCCTGTACGGGGATGTTACATGGAATATATTTTCTGCAAATCACAATAAACATGGAGTTAAGTGATAGCATAACTATTCAACTTGCGAAAACATTGTACCTTGAGATGATATATCATTTTAAGATAATGATTTTGACAATTTTGATAGTCTTCAATCTTATCATGAATATTATGGGAATAAAAAACAGTAGAAAATTTTCTCAAACAAAAAAAAAAACAGTAGAAATGGATTCCATTACAGGCATGTTATGGGACTTAAAAAATGACTTTCTGATCTTAATTTAGAGAACGGATTTCATTTTAGAACAATGTTTCCTAGTGTGAAAAACTAATAAGAATTTGGTCAGCCATAATACATTTCTTCAGCATTTCTGATCTGCAATCATACTCGGAACAAATATCTGGGTATTGAAAAACATAGGCAAGTCGGAAGCTTTAGAGCTATTAAATTGTGTAAAATCAAGCCGTCAACAAAAATAACATGAATATTTGCAACAATATGGTCCATGATTTAATTGATTAGCTCAAAATGATAATAACTTGACAATATGACACATTAACAGGTTAAAATGTCTCTCAATAAACAAATACAATTGACAGAAAAATGTATTGTCACAGTTTTTGCCTAAAATAACAGTCAATCAGCCTGTTCTTCAACATGTGCTATGATTTTGCGATCATAAATGATATCACCACTCATGTAAAGCAAAGCATGTGATCTATCAAACAAAATCATCATGTAACATCCAAAAAGAAAGGCAAATAGCCAAATACCACTTGTAACTAGTCAGATGCAGCATCAAAGAACAAACCACCATTGTCTTCTCAAAACATATAAACTAATACTACACATTACATCAGTTTGCAGTAAATAAAAGCTCCAAACTAAAGAAACTGATCAAGACTGGATGGGCTTAATCTTGAAGTGCAAAGAAATCAGAGAGAAAACAAAGCACTTAAGGTCCTGCAAAACAGAAAACCAAATGTTAAGGTACTCACCATAATGTTCATCAATGCAAAGATGGGAGCCTAAACTGGCTGAATATATGAACTTCTGTAAAAAAAAACCCGGCTTATTATCCTCGGAAATTATGAAAGGAAGTCTCACCAGAAATTTTATAAACCAACTGGTAAAGCTATTTTATGATGCAGCAATTTGACACAGTAACCGCCAAACATCGCATATTAATGAACTATTAAGTATTAACTAAAATCATTCACACCAAAGATACCAGATACAGCATTTAACCAAGCTTCCACAGAAAGTACAAAAGTACAATATACTAAAATCAGATTAACAAACAAATTACCATATACAGAAGAAGGCACAATTACCACTCTCATAGCTACCTGACCTCACTAAAACCAATACTTCAATCTCAGCTTGTAATACAAAACTACTCCAAACTCAACCTAAAACTGAGAGAACCGCATGAAGGATACTGACAAAAAAATTAAGAACAGAAGAAAGAGACCTGCACAAGGTAGTAGAAGATGCGAAGGCCCTCAGGGTCCTTGGAGGTCTGGACATCAACAAGTGAGCCAATTTTTGAGGTGGTAAAAGAGATGTGCTCATTCCCCATCACAATCTCCAGCTCCTGCCGACCCACCCTGTCAGGCTCTGGCCAGTTATTGTCATCTTCCTTCATTATCTACATTTTTATCAACAAAAAAGATCTAATTCATCAGTTCTTCTCATCTACTCTTCATTTACGACAGTTAATTTAGTTGTTGACATAAATGGCATGCTCAACCAAACTAAGACCTCAAACCCTCAGTGTTGAAGCAAGGAGAATTAGAAGTACTGCCACTTTTTGAAGCAAGCATAATAAACAGTTTTTGAGTATTGACAAAACCCAAGTAGCCTCAATAATCCCCAAATTTGCAACTGATTAAAAAGTAACCAAGAAAAAAAAAATTAAATACTATTGCTTGATCATATTAAAAAATGCTGCTGCTGTAAGGCAATTAATTATGTTAATGCTTGCACCTGAATAGAAAAGAGAACAAGAATTAAAAAAAGAGTGACTTGAGCTTGTTTTCAGCTTCTGGACACATTATTTTCAGTTCCAGAAACAATGGCACTTTGCATCTGTGATGACTTTTACATAATTTCTTCATTTATGCTTAAAACATATATCCAAGAGGTTAAAAATATCTCAAACATCAACTATTCCTAGAAATTCATAACCACTAACAATTAGACGTTTGGTCTAACTCTTGCTGCATAAGTCTCATATATGTTTGACTACTGCATAACCAAAGTCCTATTAGTCCTTAGTTGCAGAAATTGGAGTAGATAATATAAAACTTTAGGATAATTAAACCTAGTAGAAGCTAATGCCAGCTGAAATGACACTTAGAAAGGATAGAATAAATAGGGCTCAGTCGTCTGACAACAAAACATAAAAACCCCAAAGAAAAAAGGTCAGAAAACACTTTAGCAAACCCTAGAAAGACAGGAAGGAAGAATGTATATGGAATTGAATAATCTAGGGTTTGAACTTTGAACCTCGCTGTCAGTAATGATACGGCGGCACTCACGAAGAACGGAAGGGGTAACGAACACCTCCTTGCGAATCATGGTGTCGTTCTTGTAGTTAGAGTTGTTGGCGTAGCGCAGCTTCCCATCGGGTCGAAACTCGAATTCCAAGAACTCGTGCCCGAATTTTCCCTTGTGACCCACATAGTATCGCAGGTAGAACTCATCTTCACTGCTACTTCCCGCCATTTTCCTCTTCCCTTTCTCTCCCTTCCGATTCTTCTTCTTCTTCTTCTTTCTTCCCTTTATTTACGTTTTCTCGATCGAGGTACTTGCAAGGACCCGTATCTCTGCTGCGCTTTTTCGTTCAGCTGAAGGCTGCATTTAATACTCACCGTCGGATTAAAGATGGACGCTCGAACGTCATTTATACGATTCAGGTGGATTTTATAATATTGAATCTGAAACGTTTATCATTTATCTGACGGTCCATATCGAAATGCAACATTCTGTTGCACAAAAAAGTGCAGCAGTGGATTTCGTTTCGTACTTGCAAGGGTTTTGAGGTGATTCGGAGCGGAGGTAAACATCATATATGGGCCAGGTCACCATGGCTAGGATATAAAACGGGCCGAATATAGAATCCTGTTTAAGGCCTACAGACACGATTTAGTTGCATAGTAGATAGGTAGCATTACTAAGTAACATACCTTTTTGTCAAAAAAAAAAAAAAAAAAAACTAAGTAACATACCTGGATACCGCCATTAGGAAACTGATAACTGATAAGAATGTTAAAACACGCGACACATTACTAGATAACACATACAAATCACGTGTCAACACGTAAAGTATTGAAGTATTACATGTTTTGTGTTATTATGAGTGCATATTCGTGTAACGCATTACGCACTTCTTAGTTCTTACCAATACGACATGCACGCTAAACATGTACAATAACACTTCTAACACGTCCTACAAATTCCTGCATGTCTACTTGTCTAGCACATCTAACATGAGTCACCACGCTCCATCATAACTAAATACTTCAAAAACAGGGGAGCATGTCTTACAACTCCATTGCACGTCGTAGACACGACTGGCACATAATGAGCCGAGTGGCTCACGAGTAAAGCACGCGTGAACACGTCTCGGGAAGGGAGGATCGAGCACACATTAATCATAGAAACAATCATCTATGGCAGTTCCGTAACTAGATGCTTAATTCTGATGTTATTAAAAAATTTCAACTTGATTAACACAAATTGAGAAAAATCCAGCATGTGTATCTTGATGCTGGTCCAGTAAAGTAGAACTGCCGGCCATATTTATCTTCTCCGACCGACTCCATGGTATTTGACTTTGCGGGGATGGCTTCATGTGGTGCGGACCGGTATTTGCTGGTTTTTTATTGCATTCATTTAGTTTTGAAGTTCAATTTAGTCTCAAATTAATACACGATTAAATTGAAACAATTATAGTTAATTCTCTTAATTAAGTCTACACGTCTTTTGTTCAAAACCTAACTGAAAAACATACAATATCTGAATTGTATTTGTTCACTTAACTACACATTAATAAACAAAAAATAATTACAAGCACGTAGTTCAACAAATTATTGTAATTTGAAGTCTCTAAGCTTTAATTAACATACATTCAACTACATGAGCTAAACTAAAAATGAGACAGGCAGGCTCAGGATAAATGATTCATGACAAAGGAGGAATGACTCTATTCCAAAAAGAAACAAAGAAGAAGAGAAACACACGATTAGTTTCATCATATTCGAACTACTTCAATGCAACACCATAAAAAACTGAATAATTGAATAACACAATTTAAACGGAAATCTCCTCCATGCTAGTAGAGAAAACTTTTTCACAAGCAAATATCTCGATACAAATAAAGCACTGCCTCTCACCTAGCCAGCAAGCAAAGTGATTACGACAAAAACAGCAAACAAAAGGCCATAAAAGTCACTTCTCACGCGCGCACCACTGTTGTAATAATATGGTCTGTTATAAGGGTCATAGCCATATGGTGTCGTCGTCGATGGAGGTGTTATTGACCCCTCCGGTGTAATTGGTGTAAACGAGCTTCCGGGACTGGTTGGTGTAAATGTGCTTCCGGGACTGGTGGATGTAGAGGTTGAGGCAGAGACGGTGACAGCCAGTTTCATGCCTTGAGTGCAGTGTCCAGAGGTACCACATATGAAGTAGCGGGTGCCAGGAGCAGTGAGAGTGATTTTTGTGTTTTGGGTCCCATATGTCTGGATAGCATTGGATGCAGAGCATGCACTGTAGTCCGACTCGCTCACCTCGTTAACAGTGTGCAATGCGCTGTATTGGAACTCTACAGGAGTAAAACATGATGTCAGTCAGCATCTTCTTTAAACCTTGAATGAATTTTGGATTGGCAAATTCTTCCTTTATCATTGCCTAAGGAAATAAAAAGAATCGGCTTGCCTACTTCACCACAGATACCATGATCATAGCTGTACCTACTGGAATTAAAATTATGTAGTTGGATTATAATTAAAACAGCTGTTCTTGTGCTTTTTATGATTTATGTTAAAGAGCTTTCTCTGTAAATACCTATCAGTAAAGTATCGAGTATTGACCCCTATCAGCAAAGTATCTACAAGGTGTTGAGTATTGACCCTATCAGTAAACTATATATAATCAATCCTATGAAAATATGTCGACTCAGGTTAGATTGAAACTTTATATATACCAAGTGTGTCGCCGACACTGAAGGTATTGGAAGAAGTCCAGGAGCTATAGTCAACACCAGTAGCCCACCCCCCGGACCCACCAACCACATATTCCTTTGCCTCAGCTGCCGCTACGAAGAGAAACAAAAACAAACCTGTGGCATAACCCATGACTGATTTCCTACACAGAATTTTAAGTGTTGAGTTTACCTCATTATATACCGCAGTCTTAGTAAGCTAGACTGAGATACGCTGACTAAACAAAATCAATCTGCCTGAAAGTTCTCCAGTGATAATGCACTCCAGTTATCTTTAGTTACTAACCTATGTTTCTCCAGTACTATTAGGGATGGAGGGGATAAAGCACACCTTATATACATATGCGTGGTGGGTTATCCAATTTGTCATTTGTCTGTTGTTTGTTGTAAACTAGTAATAAAGTAGCATCTTATTATGTTTGGTGCACCAAATGGCCAAGCTAGATAAAACATCATTTACGCAATGGGTTTGGTGTTCAGCTACAGTGTCATAACATAAAAACCACAACAAGGCAAAATGTTTTAGAATAATGACACACAGAAAAATTCCTGGTTGGCTGGTTGTTATGTTAGGCTACCCAAAAAAAGAGTTGTGCCGTGTCGTGACACGAAACAATACGGTAAATATAATAAAATACTAACCGTGTCGTGCCGTTTTGTACCGTGACAAGCCGTGTTTCCAACAGAACGACACAAAACGACACAAATTTAGAACACTAAGTAGATGTAACTGTGAAAGAGAACAAAACTCAAAGATCTACGTTGGAACGATATCCTCTGCACTCATATTTTCTGCATCCATTAGTCTGGACCTTTCGATTAGATCTGTACGTCTGATTGTCAATTATATGATTTAGAGAAGTTTTTATATTATAAAATCAGATCCGTTCAAATCTAATCGAACAGTTCGAATTAATAAATGCAGAGAGCACCGTAAAAAAATGGTGCAGAGGATATCGTTTGCTCCGTTGGGATTTATTAGCATGAATGCATGAACTACTGGACTGGATATGGGTTTTGGGTTTTATACATTTTTTCATGCATGAACTACTGGACTGGATATGGGTTTTGGGTTTTATACATTTTTGAGGACTATCTAATAAATATGTAGTGTACAAAAGCCTTTCAGAAAAGGCTAAATATAAAACGTTGGGCCGAAACTGAAGTGGGCCGTAATATAGCCACAGCCAGAGACTCGCCACACAGATTTTCAATAGATAGTAGGTGTAGAGAAACTGGACTAATTGTTTGGCACTCACGAAATTCGGTTCGCCTCCATTGGACGAATTGGTTCTCCTCCATTTGACCGAGTCTGTACTCGCGGAGTAATAAATTCAGAGGGCATCGAACGGTCCATATTCTTTTTAGTAAATTGGAGTTCACTTAACACGAATCTTGAGAGAACAGAACCCGTTCGATTCTCTCTGTCGTTTCTATTTACTACGGAGGCCCGTATCTGAATTCCATTTGACCATCGACCATTTATTCCTTTCTCTTGTCGGGTCCATTGGCTCTCTCTCGCTCTCGCCGCCTCGCCGCCTCGCCGCCTCTCCGCACTCGCGGGAACAGATGATGGAAGAAGAAGAGGTGCGGCTCGAGGTGTACGCGGTCCAGGCGGTGTACGGAGACGACGACTGTTGCGTCATCGATGAGTTCCCTCCGCATCTCACCGTGCACATCGTGCCTCGAACTGCCGAAGATTCCTCTCAACAGGTTCTTTCAATTCCTTTTCTTTCTAAAAGTTATTTTCAGCTTCTATGTTTCATCCATAGAAAAGAACATCGCATATTTAGTTGGTTGATGTATTTTCTCTCTGTTTCAATGAAACAGATGGGTAACCCCCACTTTTAGGCAAAAAAATAGTTGGTTGATTGAAGAATTCTGTAGCCAATACAAAGAGGAAATTATAGTATTTAGTGCTGTATTCTGATGGGATTGGGTAAATAAGAATGAAAATCTTTTGAAGTTGGTTTCTATAGTGTGAATTGGTATTTTGGTAAAATAGTGACACAGATACTGCTTCCGTTTTCTTTCTGGTAGTCATATTCAGCTAATTTTCTAGTTTCTCCATTTTTCCAGTTCGTGGAAGCCATTATTGGAATAAGAACATCTACACAGGTACACGGTGATTCCTATTGAAATCTGGTCTCATTTATAAATTGACAGTTTTTCCTTGTATACATTTTCTAATAATCTGGTCTTACATTTTGCTTAACAGTATCCAAAGGAACCTGCTCAGGTGTATCTAATTGAATCAAAAGGCCTTGATGTACCCCGTCAGAAATATTTAATTACTCGCATGCGCCATAAAGCTCTCGAACTTGCTGGGTGCTTGATGATAGTTGCCTTGTGTGAGGTAAATTGTTTAACTGAGGGTCTCGATTTGTGTATGTCACCAGATTGATGTCACAGATTGAAAATGTTCCACCTTGGGTTCTTCTGTTAACTAACCTGAATTAAGCCCACCTGTCCACAAGGCTATGTAAACTTTTGATTTTGCAATTAAGCAACACCTGCAAGGCCGCAATACTAGTTGGGAAGAAACCTTTAAATTTGCACAATTTACTCTTTAAATATGTCCTCAGTTGTTCAAGAAAGTAATAACCATGTCAGTGACAATACAAAGCAAAACTTATGTTGCTGTTCATTTTCTCTTATCATGCTTATGTCGTATGAATTCATATCATTAACTGTGTGAGCTAATGAATAGGAAGCTGTGGAGATACTATCAGGTATGAATCACCCAGAAGGTGATTGCCCCTTGTGCCTCTATCCTCTTTTCCCTGAAAATACCAGTTTACATCTCCATCCTTTCATGAAGCTCATGTCATGCTACCACTGCTTCCACAGGTTTGACTCTCGCTGAAAAATCATTTTCTGTACCGTGCATTGACTCTAGAACTATATTCTTAAGTTACCAATCAGGTACATGAAGCTCAAAATTAAGGAAAACATGAATGTCTATAAGAAACATGACATTAGTTAAGTTAAAATGCAAATTATCACCGCTCCAGTTGATTAGTTCAGTACTTCGCTGTGCTTGTATGTGCATTAACCACAGTGTAGTTGAGGGATTGTTGGGAAAACTAAATCTAAAAGAATAAAATAAATAAGATGAGAGAAATCAAGCAGTGATGCTCCTCATCCCTGTGTCTTGTTCTAGTTTTGACAGTTAGATAGTTCTACTGGGACTCCTTGTGTGATATAAATTGAAGTGTGCACATGTTAGATCATGAGTATATCCTTTACATAAGTCCGTGTCCCATATTTTATTGTGGATTTTTAAGATTCTACAACCTCTTCCTTCTCACTTGTGGTGCACAGCTGCACCCTACTTGCAGGGGAGGCCCGAGTTTCAATTGCCAGAATAGCTTAACTAATATAGAAAATAAATTTGCTACTTATTTCTCTAAGAACAGATCAATACCATCTGTTGGACCAAATAAAGAAGCATATTTATGTAATATTCCCAAAATGCAAAACCAGGAGACAAAGGTGAAAGATAGTACTGATCACTGGCTATTATTAAAAGGAGCATGCTATTTTGAGAACCCAAATTTCAATACTGAGAGCACATAATTTTTTCCATTCTTTCTACTGATTTTGTCCTTATTGAAATTAAAACATCTCTAATCTTTCCTAATTAAGGGGATGCATCTTGGAGGTTTCTATTGTCCCAGCACAAAATTCAATCTTGAGAGAAAGAGATAATTGTTTCCATTTACTACCATTTTTTACCTTCATATTTGGCTTCTAATTAAATTCTACTTGTAAGTTAAAAAAAACGCTAACCCATTCCAACAAGTTAGACACTTATGTAGAAAATATTCATTTTTTCCACATCTTACACCATTTTTTATTTTCTAATTTTCTTCCAGTTTTAAAATATAATATATTTTATTGTAAGCAAGATCACAATTAAATCAAAATATAGAGAAATTATGTGATTTTGAAATACTCCTAAATTAATCCAAAAGAGAAGAATGTAAGTTATTCGTCTAATTAAAGAAATAGATCATTAATTTTTTACTGTATCAACAAATATAAATTTATGGAATACAAACCATTTATGTACATTGCGGATGATTTTTTCGTGTAGAAAGAATCTTTTGTACTGTTCGATTTATTGTAATTTTTCTTCTTCTTTTTTGAATTAAATTGTTGGACTTGGAGGCAAACTTCCTGCTACATAATCCCCAGAATTGAGTCTATCACACTTTTTTAAGCATGGAAATATTTCGTGAATTGGAAATGCATGTATGTCTAATTAGTTAAGTGTGCAAAATGTGAATTTATATGATTACATTTGTGTTTACTTTTAGAAACTTCATTTCATTTAAAGATGCATTCTCTATTTTGAAATAAGATATTGTCTTATTTTCTATAAGAGCATTGTAGTGTTATTCCACAACTATCTTCCCTTTATGAAGAAAATTTTGTTTGATGCTAATTTATCTCTATGTGTACATAAAATTAATTTCATATATGTGATTCGTTATGTCATTATTATGAATAAAAGGGGAGAAAAGATCTTAGTGGTCAAATGAGTATCAATTTTATAATATATAATTAGGATTGTTTGCAGCCACAATATTTCAAGAGTCAAAACATACAAACGATTCCTCTCTTTGCAAAAAAAAAAATCCATTTATGTTGCATTGCATACAAAGTAATTATCCCCTGCCAACTTTCTAATTTAACAACAGAATTTAATTAAAACATAGTAAAAAGGTAATTATGATGGCAGAAGTGGTATTTACTATTTAGTGCAACAAATTCTCTTTGCTCTCAATCTTAGAATTTGGCTCTCGAAATAGCAAGCCCCTTGTTAAAACCAGGAGATGGGTAGATATCTGACTGTTAAAAACTGGATATGAGTGTTTAAGTCTCTAATCTTACAAAAGGGAAAAAGAAAATTGTAGATACTAATATGAGTTTAATCAAGTTATCAAGCCGTCTCATCCTATTAATCACTGAACCTCAATTTCTCTCGTCAAATCGTTAATAAAGTTAAAATCTTAAAGCACATCTGCATGTAGAAGTCAAGTGGAGTGATGTCTTGGCAATGAATTATTTTACATACTTAATGCCCCTTCTAGTGAATTGTTACATAATACTATATTTGTAATAATTTTCTAACAGCTATCGTCCTGTAGACCTGTATACATACTTATAATTATCATTTTTACATATTTATTAACCCCTTCACTGAATTGGGCAATAAGAATTTCTTTTTCGGAATGGTGTTTTACCAAATTATTCTTGTGCAGTGATTGTATAATCAGGTGGTGGAAATATATTCATGAGCAGAAGAATGAAAATGAAGCCCATGGGACAAATTCTTCTGTAACAAGAAACCGGAGAGGTAACCTTCTTTGTTTGCACCTGTCTGGTCGGTTGCTGTGGTCTGGGTACCACCAGGTCACTGAGCATGCTTCTTTTGTACCAATTAAGATCTAGCTATAATACCATACCCTACAAGCCAATATCATATCTACTGTCAGTATTGTGCTGTCAGGTCAGGTGTAGTATTGGTAAATAGTAGTAGAAATTTCAGATCAACGCAATATAAAAGGTTTTATTTTGTTGAGAGCATGTATTTGTTGAATATAATCTGTTTATGTGTAAAGATAATTAAATATATTTTGTTCAGCTCAGGTCGACAACAAACACTAAATGGACATGAAGGGAATAAGGGAAACTGCCCGGTTTGTAGGAAGGAGTTTGACAAAAAGGATATAGAGCATGTGCTTCATTACATGGGCTCAAATCCAATTATACAGGTATTTGCATGGTGGTATTACTCAGTCTTATATTCATTTAGCTACAATTTTAGGTATAATTTGAGCTGAGCCTCAATTGACTTGATGTGTACATCCTGTCTAGATCCTATACTGTGTACACTTTTAGTTTTTACATATTTCATTACTTAAACTAGCCAGTAAATAAGTGTTCTTATCTGGTACCAGTTTGGTGAAGAAGCTGGCCAAATTGAAGAAGATGAAAAAGAGCTTCTCCAGTCAAAATCTGAAGAGGACCGAAGAAAACAGTTTGATGAGTTACTAAAACTCCAACAAGAGAAAAATGGAATAATCGAACCCAAAAAAGACTTGGTCGTGCAGCCTGGTATGTACATCTCTATTCCCAGTACGCCGCTTACTACAGTTACGGCTGAAGAACAACCAATTGATGTGGAGAGCAGCACAGCAGGTGGCACAGAACAAACCAATGATGGTGCTGTACCTGACCACAAGCAAAAGAATGCAAATGTGAGAAGGAAGCATAATAGAATGCGTGGTTCAAGAAAAGAACAGATCCATCACCATAGAAAGCAGTGGGTGCAAAAGGAATCTGGCAATAGTAGTACTTGTGATCAATAGCATGTATTATAAATAAAATATATTTTAGTTTAGGTTATAGTGGAATAGACACCATTTTCATTTGTGTTTTATTCCTTATAATTTGATTTATTTACTTTCGTAAAGCTGATTGTCCTTTGGTTTCTCTTAATTTTACATTATTTTGGCAGAAATCACTTTGTAATCTTGCGAATGCACACTAATTTTTTATTTATTTTTGTAGTGTTGGGCCTTTATATGGACCAAGGGCTATAATATCAATATTTTCTATAAAACCATCTAATCCGGAAGGCAACTAATGCCCCTTCGTGGACTTATTATTTTATAAAAACCTTTTACCCTTGTTTGTCATGAATAAAATTCAGATTAAAGGTAATGCCTAACTGAAATGAACTTCAAATCATCTATTTTTTTATATCGTTTTTATATCTTAGGCGAGACGCCTTCTCCTTCTCGTGAGATGAACTTCAATATTTCAAAGTTTACAAGGGAAGTTTGATTGTCATGTTTGATAAAGTTCCAATATTTTACACATTGGCAAGATAAGTGGGTTATGGCTGTTGAATGCACCATTCAAGAATTCCCTTTTTCCCCCTTATTTTGACAGCATTACAGGGGTATCGATTACAAATGATCTTATTTTGTTATTTTATGGACAAGATTCCAGCATGATGCCAAGATCCGTTTTTTTCTTGAAGCTCCACTAGGAAACACCACTTCTAAATTTATTGTTTTCAATATTTTGTATTGGATTTGATTCAACATCACATGAAAAAAGCAAACCTTATCAACCGCAGATGGAGCTTTCTTTCAAAAGCAAGATAGCGATGGATGGTGGTACGACTCCATTTGTTAATACCAGTAAAACCTGTAATTACTCCAACCTACCGTTTCTTACATTACAACAGCATAATTAGAAACATGCAAAGTATTGAATGCAATCGATGATAATATAAATATGTTCACGTGGAAATAAACGAGATGTTGTAACAATTAGTCTGCAGTACGTAATAATTATTTTTGGATTGCCACAGACTTTATATGGATTGATGAACTATATTTGTACATGCATGATGCATCTTCCCCAACCTCACTTTTCCTGAATTATCCAAACTTGAAACCTCATAATTTCACAAAAGATGCAGATTAGTTATTAGTTTGTATTTCACAATAGATTTGTAGAACATCATCTGTCCCAGACTATTAACCAGCAAGTAATATAGAAAAATTACTATCTTTTTTCATGATTAATTAAATTTTAATGGAAAAAAACACATACCTACTACAGGATATATTCCTAGAGTGCTTCTAGAGAGAGGGACCCGCCATCAAAATGGTACGAAATGGGACCAGAAAACAAAACTTAAAAGCCAACAAACAAAAATAAAAGTCCCAATAATTTTAAAACGGGAGTGAAGAGGCAGTATCACAGCTATACACGTCTGTGGTCTCAATGTAGTTTGGACAGCAACAAAAAACAAAAATCCATTTATTAAGAGATAACCTTAGTTACAACCACCTCTCTTTCTTTTTCTTTCTGAAATTTATAAACCTTCCTTGGCTGCTTTTGAGCCTAATAATAAATTAATAGATCTCAATCTGAACCTTTTTGTGAAGTGGTTCTTTTTATTTTGGAAAAATATCCATTTTTGAATATGCAAATTCATTGCAGTATATGGTCACCTTTTCTGCACCGTACCATAATAGGAAAAATTATAAAGAAGAAAAAATTGAGCACAAAAAAATGTTCAAGTTTTGTGTAATTCAATGTACCAAGTTCCCAAGTTTTTCATTTTTTTTTTTCAATAACTTCTTAAATATTCCAAGACTAGGCTGTTGCTTATTTGGGATAAGTTAGCACATGATGTTGGAAGGATGATTGTTTTGTAAATTTGCCACGCTATTCCATACACAGTTCTATGTTCCTGTAGGCCAGGAACAGGGACAGCTATTATATTGACATTCACTGCTTTGGCACCATTAAAGATTTTCTATCAAAGCAGTACTATGGATTGCAGTCGTGAATCTTATCTTTCTTATCCTTTTTCTTATCTAAGATACTGCAGGTACTGGTACCCAACCACCCATATGCAAGCTATATCATCCATTACAATTTTCATCCTTGCATGTTTAATTATTATGTGGTCAAACTCAAAAGTATCACCTAACTACCATATATGGATTATATTCTCATTTTATGGTTATTTTTTGATAAAATTTATCAGGTCATTGCTTTTGACATGCTAACAGCTTTTAGAGGTATTACTGTTTCATTCTTTGTTAATCAGGTATCCTCTAATTAATTAATAGGCTAATACTAATTCTCGAAGGTAATAAAACCTGGGGGTTGTCATACCAATTTGTATATAAAGATAACCACTATATAAATGTAATACATGTTTGCAAAAAATCAGATCATTAAGTAATGTATTAATTTTGGAAAGTCGCAATCACTTTCAGTTTACAATCTACATGCCTTGTTTGATTCACTCACAACACCTCACAGTATCATTTAGCCACAGACTTATCTTTCCATAAAAAGTAATACTAACCAAATTCAAGTTTTAACCAGTAGCTTTCAGGAAGGAGCTGATATACCGATACCGATACCGATGTTGATACACGCCGTTGACTTGGCCAACACGCTTCAGTGTTCTGTTGCACATTTCATCGGTTTAATTTTTTTACAGTTGAACCACTTAAACTATTTATTGAAGTAATTGATTATTTAATATGCACAACTAATCATATATGATATATCATAAAAAACGTAATTGATATTTTTAACAAAATAAGATTCATATTGGACTCATGTTAAATTACTACTAATATTTAAATATGTTATTTTGTCAATCTTGTACATTCATTTCAGGTTTATATCTTTCAATTGTTCAAAACAAGCAAAATTAGCGACCGTACATAGAAAAAATGCCGATTAAAATGAAGTGGGTACTTATTTATGACATAAATGAAGAGTAGAAGTCATTTGATTAATGATTGCAATGCATCAAGTACTAAAAAGAATGAGAAAATGATGTTTCTCTTATGCCAATTCAATAAATTGATTAGTCTGAATAAAAACTAAAGCAATGTGTATAATTAGTGATATATTATGAATACTAACTAAATTATGGTAAATGTATATACCACGACAATAAAAATTGAATACTAAACTTTAAACAACAATAAAAAAGTATGCATAATTACATAAATAAATAAAAATATACATAACTACAGAAATAATATGAGCATTAACTTAGTGTGGAAACATGTCAACTGATACAATCTGAACATTAATACAAACTGAATGTGAACTGACACAATCTGAACCATGATACCACAAATAAACTAATATTGCTCTCACTTTTTGAAAAAAGAAACACCGAATGGATATCCACATTTACATCAGGAAGAGAGAATATATATCATACACGACTACAGTACTGAGATATCACCAATAGAAGAAAAAAAAGAATAAGAGCAGAGGATAGCTTTTATTCCATAATACCACAACGTCAAGTTAAACCTACTTATATAGGCTTGAATACAATGCTACAGTGTCGAACAATTCATCTATCCATCCACTTACTGCCCAACATGCCTCAGCTATGGAGACAATACACATCAAACAGGCAAACAGCAGCATGGCATGATCTAGATATAGTTCACCAGAAAAACTAACTAATACAGATTCTTTGATCAACTTGCATCCTTTTACAACTCAGCTAATAACACAGATTAGAATGATCTAAACTTGACATCAAAGAATCTAAAAACATATGACAGACACCTATACAAAACTATAATGTAAATATATATTGCTTGTTCTTTCATAGAACTTTAATTGCACCAGTTGTGCCATGAGAAGAAATTGAAGATTGGCTGAGTGAATTCGGCAATGCAATGCTGAGCTCTAAATTAGAGCTTTCAACAGTAGAAGTGTCGAATTGGTGTGCTCGTCCAATAGGAGGGGCCAGGGGTAGCTTTGGTCCTTTGTATACACCTGACATGTCCAGCTAATATTTGACAAAATCAGTAACAAAATGAACCTCGTCAAACGTTATTGTGCACAAGAAGGCAGGGAAATTATGGTACAGATTTTATTACTGTATTTTATTTTTTTGGCATTTATGTATTTGATTGCCAAATGAGGTAAAAGTTGGACTGAGTTGATAACAAAATTAATTGAAGAATCCAAAAGGTTATACAGGCAAAATTGCAGTATTAACTTTTCAATTAGGCATGATTGAAGTTTGGGCTAAACTGTACACTTCTTCAGGCTTATTGTGCCTCTTAATCAGCCATTTTGGAATGTTATATAATAACCAGGTACCCATTGCAGGAACTATTATATCTATTGATCAAACCTATAGAGCAATTACCTTTGCAGAAATGTTATATAGTGATGGGCCATTTCCAAAATCTGGGATTATTATACCTCCAGATGCTACCTACAGAATCAAATGAATGATTTAAACAGATGCTATTGTACTGAAAAAATAAGACAATGATAATGAGAATCAGGTCTAATTTGCAACCATGGCACAAATTTTGACTTGCTCAATTCGAACCACACAAATGGAAGTAGATCTCCCTAGAAGTCATAGCATGATTCAATGAAATACCATATAATTATAGGGACTGATGGGGATATTCTCCTCTCGAACAACTTCGCTGGTCTTCTTTGCATATGTGGTTGATGCCTCAGGAACAGCTGCCTAAAATACAAGAACAAAAAAATTTAGTGAAGTCTTTTAGTTTACACAGGTATAAGAGCAATAAAAGCATAAGGAATATGCTGATCTGACAATGCATCAGCCAATGAAATTCATGTGTGGGTTCAATTAGAAAAAGGATGAGACAAAACAAAATATATTTAGTATATCTCAATAATAACATTAATCCTGTAACACAATTTTTATAGCTACCAAATATTGATAAAAAGCAGGTACAATTGTCAAATTTATTCAACTTGATTAAATTTACAAACAACGCCTTATTGTAAAGACAAAATATTTCAATCTCAGAAAATACATCATAGTTAACTACCGTGTTGGTTAGTTGAACATCGAAAAGGCTGGAACGGCGCTTCTTCTTGGAGGGGTTGCTCTGCCTGATAAAATATTTCTGCGCATGGCTGGCCACCTGAGTAGGCGTCCGTGTGGGCACAAAATTTTTGGAGATTCCTCTCCAGTCCCCTTTACCCAACCTCTCCAATCCAACCAGGAATGTCCTGTGCTCTTCCTCTGTCCATGGCACCCCTTAAAAATTACAAAATAACTGATATGTTAGAAAATATAAGCTAGGAATATCTCATACAATCTTTGAAGTTTCTCTCTCTGATACTATTAAAAATCCAGACAACACTACTATAAGTATTACAAGATATATTCCATCAGATGCCCGCTAATGTGAAATATTACTATTGGTCCAATAGTGAAAAATCAGAATAACACAATCCAAAAAAACCTGGGAATCTGGAACTAACAAGGACCAAACCTTTATCAGCAAATAGTGGCTTAAAAGAAAACTATAGGTAGAGACGAGTATCTAAACCATACAAAAAAGAAACACTCGATATAATATATCATACAAACTCACAAGATTGGTACACGCAAAATTACCAGAAATTAAGTTTATGTATGACGGTATGCTAAATTTTAACGCCCTTTAAATCAATTTAATCAATTGCTCACCTTCTTTTAATTATTTTATGCAAGCCTTAAATCTTATTAAATTCAAGGTCAAATTTATATGATTACTTTATAACATGCATCGAATAAATATCGAAGCAGAGATTTTGATTGATTAATTAACTGAGGAAAGACTTTGACCAAGAAGAAAAAGCAAGATTTACTGGAGATGATCTATCTACCTCTCTTCCTCTCCTGTCCAGCGGAGCGTCGCTTCTTCCTAGAAGACTTGAGAAGACCTCCATCGGAGTGATAACCGCTATTCTCTCCGGCACCGTTCTCTCCAGTTGACCCCACAGCACAGGACACGAGATTTCCCATACTGGCGCTCTTTCTCATAACCTCCTCCTCTCCTTCCTCTCCTTCCCCAATTTCTTTAAAAATTTGAACGCCAAATAGCTTCAAGCCCTTCTCCATTGATAGAGATCGATAAAGAGAAAGTGGGTTGGGAGAGGATGTGGCGTTTTTGTCTGGCGTTGCCATTTGGTTTCTTGCTTTATAAGGTTTTCTCAACCGACAAAAACCACTTGTTTTCATATTAATTACGATTTTGCCCCTGTGAACTTCTTTTTTAAGATGTAAATGTGTAATGCAGTAATACTGATATTATTTTTTTTGTAATAATAATTTTAAGATGAGGATAGAGAACTATAGATATCCTGTTGTTTAGTTGTCAGAAAATTTTTTTCCTTTTCCAACACAGCAATTTTAGTCTATTTTTGCAAAAGTAGCAACTAAAAATACAATAACATCTCGATGTAGAATGTTTAATGTTATATAGAAGAGCATGTCTAAAATAATATGCATAGTACACCACATAACGTACTATGGGGTCATTTGTATTTAATTTGGTCATTAAATTGATATTTAAGTTGCTCGATAAATTCTTCATATCAAAATCTTGTAGGAAATAAAATTTCGTGATTTTTAGAGTTTTTTGCTATTTTTTAAATATTTTTTAAAAACACCCAAAAAATGACACTTTTGTAGTATTAAATCTGGACTGTTTTTAAAAAATATTTAAAAAATAGCAAGAAAGCTCTAAAAATCACAAAAAAAAAATTCCTACAATATTTTCATATGAAGAATTTATTGAGCAACTTAAATCTCAATTTATTAACCTATATCTATATGCATAGTACGAAATGTGGTGTACTATGCATATTATTTTAGCCATGCTCTATATAGAAACTTGCCATTTTAGGGTAACTAATATTCACTAGTATTACCGCATCTGAAAGAAAATTGTGAATGTTAATTTTCCCCCGGTAAAGCTAGATATATATGGTTTAAATTCGTTTTAAAAATAGTATCAACAGGTAATTCCATTAAAAGTCTCTCATCTTTGAAGGATTTGTAATATTTATGTGTTCATTGTTTTGGACAGTGACTGAACCACAGGGGACAAATTTTATCGGAAATCAAAATCAGAAATAACACTCATAAAAATTTGAGCATATTATAAGAACTAATTTTTAGCGCACAATATTAAACTCCGCTGCATTTCAACTATGGATAGATTCAGTAAAAACTTCGCTTGAATTGTATAACTTTATGAATTATATTTCTTTTAATATTTGGATAAACGAAGAGATATAAGTTGATATTATTATTATTATATAAAGAGCAAAGTTATTATAATATGCATAGAACACTCTCTTTCGTCCTATGCATATATAATTAGTTATATAAATCGAGATTTAAGTTGCTCAATAAATTTTTCATATAAAAATATTATAGGAAATCAAATTTTGTGACTTTTAGAATTTTCTTGCTATTTTTTTAATATTTTGGTCTGATTAAAAAAATGTACTTTTTTGAGCTACAACGCCAAAAAATATTTTAAAAAAACAAGAAAACTCTAAAAATCACAAAATTTGATTTCCTATAATATTTTGACATGAAAAACTGATTGACCAACTTAAATCTCAATTTATTAAGCTAATTATAAATACATATGAAGAAATGGGATGTCTTATGTCTATTATAATAGCCTTGCTCTTATATAAAATGTACTATTTTGAATAATTGTTTCAAATTCCGTTTTAATTTGAGTAAATCAAACGTTAAAATATTAGTTATATCATGTAATTCTTTCATGTTTTAGCTTGTACCAAATTAGTCCTACTTTAGCATTTATTAAAAGAAAGTCCATCCATCTCAGTATTAATTTAGAATTTTTTTTCATGAAAGTCACACAAATAATAGAGTTAGCGTGAATGCTAACATATTGTTATTAACGATATCACCCATCAATTGAATGATACTAACATCAATTTGTGCCATTAGAAACGAATAAAAAAATTTATCATATATCTCCACGAATTTTATCTCATAAGTGTTATTGTCAATATTCTAATAAATTTATTTTTACCAATGACAATGATAAGACCAATTTGATACAACTTGGAAATTTTAATAACTAAATAATATTTGAGGCTTACTAAAATAATAACCTTTTTTTTGAAAAATAGCTTCTCAAGGTAGAGTGCCGGCTTTCATTAACAAAAAAAACATTACAATAATTATTTTTGAATGGTTTAGTTGATACATGAGTATGTACTGATACATGAGTTTGTACCAATGCTAAAATAATAACTAATAAATGATATTTTGAGTGTCACTTATTTAATTTACTAATTCTTTCTTGACAAACAGGTAACTGTCAGTTAAGGAAAATAATAAGAAATCGAATCCAAAATCTTACGGTTATTTATTTCCATAAATCTCTGCTTGTGCTTGAATTAACGGCTCTATATTTTATTCCTGACGAACAAATCAGGTGAATCCGGGTGCACTGATCTTGCTACATTAATCTCAGGCCACGATTATGGCCAAAATAACGGGAAAATTTTCACAGAGGGTCATGCAGCAAACAATTTCAACAGATAGGGTCAGGGACATCCTAAAAATTGCACAGAGGGCCAATGACGCGATTAATAGTCGCGCCCCTAAGGAGAATCCGTTTTTTCCCTGAAATCAAGGCATTCTGCACGTGTTTTTGCAGTTGTGGGCCCTAGCACTTAGGGGCGCGACTATTAATCACGCCCCTAAGTGTTTCTGAAATTTTTTTTGTTAAGTTGTTTTTATTTATACCTTTTAATGTAATAATTATTAGTTAGTACTAATATATAATTTTTGAGTATTTGTTAATAAATCAATAAAAGTAGTATATTCATATAATATTTATTATTAAGCAAATTAATAATAATTTCAATATACAATAAATTTTTAATATATGTATAGTTGTAATATAATACTATTAATTTGTCTTGTTAATTTTTTTGGGTTAAGTTATTATTATTTATACCCTTTAATATAATAATTAGTTAGTACTAATATATTATTTTTGGGTATTTGTTAATATATGTATATTAATATATATATATACTATAATTATTATTAAGCAAATTAATAATAATTTAAACATAAAATAAATTTGTAATTTTAACATTTGTAATATAATACTATAAATATTATTATATACTTATTATTATTATTATTTAAAAAAATTAGAAAGATTACAACCTAGTAAGAAGATGCATTTTTCACCATTTTTCTGAATTAACATAGGGGCGCAGTTATTTAGTTGCGCCCCTAAGAAGATGCCTTTTTTGCAGATAAGTCTGAATCTTGCACGATTTTTTTTCAGATGAGGGGTCCACATGTCCCCTAAATGAACAAAATATATACATCAGCACATTTCTTTTCTTCTTTCTCCAACCATTATCTCAATCTTATCTCTTCTTCCCCCAACAGCCTCCTTCCTCTCCACAAACCCTAAATTAAATTTTCACACTTCTTCTCCCAAAATCTTACATATAAAATGTTTATTATTAGTTTTTACACTGGAGGATCCATCCAGAATGGTCCTCATGGTGTGCATTACTCGAAAAAAGCTACCGGTAGTTTTACGGTGAATGACGACATAACACTCAGTGAACTTGAGACGGAGCTGTACCGATGGATGGAGATTTCAAGTTCAACACATGCTTTAGAGATATCAGGGAGATTCAATGCCGGATTACAACTAACTCCTCCGGTAATGTTCTATACTGAGTTACAACTGTCGAGTAATGATACTTGGAGACTGATGGCGAACCATTCGGTTCATCCTGGTACTGTTGTAATGATTGAGTTGTACGTTGAGCCAAAAGTTCTTCGATATACAACAAATCAAGGTTTTTCAAGTGGCAGTCGGGGTCATGAGATCCTAAACCATGGTTGTGCAAGCGGTAGTCGAGCTACGGAAACCCTAAACCATGGTTGTGCAAGTGGTAGTCGTGCTTACGAAACCCCAAATGAGTATGTTGAGCCAATAGCTTGTAGAATGCCAGATGCATATCTTCGTACCAATTGTTATGAACCGAATGCAACCTCAAATCGAAATCAATCGATTCCAGAGGAAGAAGAGGATTATGAGGATTTCGAATTTAATGTTGGGTTGGATGAAATTAACTCGGCGGAACGGGTTGAGATATTAGTGAACTAAGATGCAAGCCCAATTGGAAATACGTGTGGTAATGATGCTTTCATGAATATGGATTTTACACCTTTCGAAGATCCTAATTACAACTCTGAAGAAGAGACTTCTCTGACCATGACAACATGGCCATTACGGGACCGAACCGATTCTCATCCAATAGCTTCGTGGAATAATATTAATGCAATCATCGATATAATTGGTGATGGCAATTACTTTGACGACGAAGGGTATGTCACAAAAGATGGTTTGGCAGTGAGATAATGTTTTCGGTCAAAGGATCATCTAAAATGGGTTGTGCATGATTTTCACATCAAATCGAACCGCACGTTTAAGAAGAGAAAGTCCAATAAAAGCGTGTATACAATCGAGTGCACCGACCAAAATTGCAATTGGAGGTTATATGCATCAAGAAGGCTAAGTGATGATGCTTTTAATATTAATATAAGGCAAAGTCCGCATGAATGTGTTATGTCGGGAGATAGGTTGAAGCATCCGCACTTAACGTCTCCATTCATGGCTTTCATAATCAAAGAAAGTGTTAAGGGGAATATAAGGTTTACTATAAAAGACATCAAGATTGCCATTGAGCAGAGATATAATTTCAAGGCTCCTTACCTCAAGTGTTGGCGTGCAAAAGAGATCGCAATCGCGCAATTGTTCAGAGGTTGGAGGCAAGCTTATGATTTAATTGTGTCGTTACTTAATGTCATACAAAGAACAAACCCG
The DNA here is from genome assembly GCA_964058865.1 of Eleocharis quinqueflora. Classification (NCBI taxonomy): domain Eukaryota; kingdom Viridiplantae; phylum Streptophyta; class Magnoliopsida; order Poales; family Cyperaceae; genus Eleocharis; species Eleocharis quinqueflora. The sequence goes on along the minus strand of CAXKVX010001867.1, from coordinate 38,419 downwards.
GGTACGGTGATTGAGTGGTTTACCGCCCCCACAAATGATCCAAATGAAAGATTATTTCAAGCTGTGTGTTGGGCATATGGTCCGGCAATACAGGCCTTCAGGCACTGCAAACCTGTTATAAGAATTGACGGTACACATTTGTCTGGGCGGTATAAGGGGAAGATGTTAGTTGCATGTGGCTTCGACGCAGAATATCAGTTGGTGCCCCTTGCATTCGCGTTGGTTGATACCGAGAACAACAAATCTTGGGAGGATTTCATGAAATTTGTTCGTAGGGAAGTGGTTGGATCACGAGTTGTGACAGTACTCTCTGATCGTCACAAGAGTATCTTGCGTGTTTTTAGTGAGCCAGACCTGGGTTGGAGCACCCAAGATGGACATGCCTTTCATTGATATTGTTCAAGGCACATATGTCAAAATTTCACAAAAGAATTTACTAACAAAAAATTAACACAGATCTTGAGGCAAGCAATGAAACAAAATCAAAAGAGGAAGTTTCTAATGAGGCTCAGTCGTATTCGCGAAAAATGCCTCGACGCTGCAACATGGCTTGAGAATATTGGTAGGGATTCGAACGATGTTGAAAGGAACAATGCATCGCGTTTTGACTTATGGGCTCTTTCATTCGATGAAGGAGGCCGTAGAATGAGGATGATGACAACAAACGGACCAGAATCCATTAATAATGTTTTCAAAGAAGCACGTGAGTTACCGGTTACTTCTCTTGTTGAAATCATATTCTATAAGTCAGTCAAATACTTTGCTAAAAGACGGGCAAAAGCAGAAAAAGCAATTGAACAAGGTTTCCTCTTCTCCCCCAAAATCCAAGCGTTACTAGAGGAGCGAAGATTAAGGGGGAATACACATACAGTGCGAGCGTACCGGAACGAGCAAAAATATGAGGTTCAAACAGGTCAAAGATTCGTTGGGAACAAGATTAAAGGGAATAGAATACATACAATGCGGTTAGAAGTGCCTGGAGGTACATGCACTTGTCAAAAACCGCAACTAACATGTATCCCTTGTTCTCATATCGTAGCATGTTGTGCTCAAGGAGGCATAAGTAGCAATTTGTGTGTATCTCCTGTTTATCGCGTTCAAGAGTTGATGGCAACATGGACGTCAGAATTTGAGCCATTCGGCAATTCTAACACATGGCCTGAAATTCCACGACCAAAGCTAGTGCCTGACCCGACAATGTATGCTGTTAAGAAGGGAAGACGTCAACATATACGGATTAGAAATGAAATGGATGAAGATAATACACATCGACAAGCATACACTTGTGGGCGATGCAAACAAACGGGACACAGCAGGCGCACCTGCACTGCACCCCTAAACGACGAAGGTAATACTAGTATTATTTATTTCACAAAACAACATTGGTTTCAATTTTGTAATGCTTGAGATTTCGTTATCGCAGGTAATTAGCAAGGAGATGATGAAGCTTGTTCTTTTATTTAGTTTAAGATTATGTAATTTTGTTTTATGCCTTATTAATTAGTTTGTACGTGTATCTCAAACATTTAGATATGTATGTTTATTTAGGAGACTTGGATATGTATGTTTATCTTGGAGACTATTGCAAAATATTTTGTGTTCGAGGATTTTATGAACTTTAATTTATGTTATTATATCTTAATGTGGTTTGAGAATATACTTTCATTTTGTTATATCTTCAATATATCATCAATTTATTATTTCTTGTAATATATTGTATATAAATAACATATGTAATATTTAATAGTATTATGTTACAACTATACATTATTAATTTGCTTAATAATAAATATTGTATGAATAATAACTTAGCCAAAAAAAATTATCAGTAACTATACATATATCAATTTATTATTTCTTGTAATATATTGTGTATAAATAACATATGTAATATTTAATAGTATTATATTACAACTATACATATATTAATTTGCTTAACAATAAATATTTTAAGAATAATAACTTAGCCAAAAAAATTATCAGCAAAATTTATGGGCGTGACTATTAGTTGCGCCCCTAAGTAGTAGGGGTATAAATAAAAACAACTTAACAAAAAAAATTTCAGAAACACTTAGGGGCGTGATTAATAGTCGCGCCCCTAAGTGCTAGGGCCCACAACTGCAAAAGCACCTGCAGAATGCCTTGATTTCAGGGAAAAAAGCGAATCTCCTTAGGGGTGCGACTATTAATCGCGCCCTTGGCCCTCTGTGCAATTTTTAGGGTGCATATGGCCCTATCTGTTGAAAATCTTTGCTGCATGGCCCTCTGTGAAATTTTTCCAAATAACGTGATCGCCATCAGTTCGTATCAAATTTCAATATCTATATTCAAAACTTTAAAAAAGGATTTAACTTTAAAATTGTGAGGTAGACCGTTTAAATGTTTAACGTTAAAATGAAATTATGCGAAAGTTGAATTAAAAAATGTTTAAATATGTTTATATATTATTATTTTTTTATTTTAAATCAAATGATGTAAATATACATATTTTTTGTCATCTGTATGAATGCATGTAACTACGTACTATATAATGTATTTAACGATATTATTAACATTGTTATTTTTCTTTTCATCATTTAAAAATATGCATTATGTGATCTGATATGTTTAATAATTAAGATTTAGAATGTATTTTATTTTGAGAATTTGCTTGAATGTCTATTCTTATAAGCTTCATTATCTAATTGTATAAGTCGCATCAGCATAACAATATCTCCAGCCATTATCAATACCCAAGCAATCAACACTCCATCATAATAATGATAACTAGCCGACTAAGTCACAATAACTAAACTCAAATCAGTAAAGTAGTAAACGAGAACAACAAAACAAAATTAATCAAGTTGACAAAGCATCAAGTATATTAAAGTAAGCACAAAGAAAAAAAATTTAAACCAAAATTTTAACTCCATATTTTAACGAACTTACACGGATTTACACGGTTAAAACTTCGTTATAGCCGTTAAATAAAAAAAAAACTGTTAAAATCGTTTTTTCCTGAAAACTTAACGTCAGAGCCCTTTTTTCCCGTTCAAACCGTTAAAAAGAAGTTTTAACACCAATTTTTAAAGCTTGGCTATATCACATGGTTTCCCTTTTATTGGTGTTTTAAAGATAATTTCTTAATTCGGTGATTGGTTTGATCTAAACAGAGTGAATATTATAAAAATCTCATGGATTGAATACTTTACATTCTTTGACTTTTTGCTGAAGTAAAAAAAGCGACATTTTACAATTTCTTGGAAGATACTTTTTGGCATTTTCTTGGAAAATACTTAAAAATAAAAGATAATAAAAAGCACCCCCACACGGTTGTACAGACGACAACATTTTATGCTTCCCATGACAAAAATGAAATAAACTTTACAGAGTAGAGCTTGACTTTAAAGAAATAGATAATGAGATTAATTATTATATTTGAAGGATGCAAACTCAAACTCAAATCTTAAACCACCGTGCATTATCTTTAATAATAAAATTAAATTATTATGAAGTCATAAAGCAAAAGGGAATTCACGTGGGCAGACAGCTCGGTGAAATTTTATAATTAAAAAAACAGATGAATCAATATTATATGGTCTTAATTACATAAAAAATGTTTGAGGATCGGATCTAGAATTTCCGTCAGAAGGAGCAAGATCTATAATTTTTTTCGACAAGGACAAAATGATACAGATTTTAAAGATACATGATTATTTTAAAAATATTGACAAATCGTAAAAATACATAAAGTTATTTTGTATTTTTTTTTTCAAAGGAACCACTTGCCCCTTGGAATATATTTTATCCGCCCCTGAAATTAACTGAGAATTAATCGTCTTCTTTATGAGCTAAAAAGGTAATTGTTATCTTAAAGTGACTTATTAAATTCCACGTTGTATTTACAATTACAGTTTAAAAAATGTGATGAGCTTACTAAATTAACATTTTTTTTAAAAATAGCATGTCAAAATTTTGCAAGTGACTTACTAGTTAACTTATACATTTAGGACATGTTTGACAACTTGGTAAGAAAAGAAATTTGGATACTGTGTTTTTGGAAAAAATAAATTCAGTTGGACTCAATTTTTTATTTTTCTGAAAATAGGTTATTTCTCTTTGTTTAGGCTGTAAGAGCATTTTCCAACATTAATTGCTTATGAGTTGTTTGTGTTGATGTATCAAATATTTTATAATTGATGGGTTGTATGACTATTGTTTGTTTAGTGATTGCGATAAAAAAATACTTAATAAGAAATCTTTTTGTAAAGATGAGTCAGTCAAATGTTCAATTCTTATTGGTCAAATGTTCAATTCTTATTGATCAAATGTTTAATTCTCAATTGTTTGCTTGATTGTACTAATGTAGGAATGAATTAATCAATTCTAAATTTTTTATAATAATTATTTAATAATTAATTCAATTGTTGAATTGGATATGCTCTAATTTTCATTTGTTTTCATGAGTAAAACCCAACCGAACATGACCTTTTTTTTAGAAAATAATGGGTAAAGGCTCCCAAATTTCATTAATCACTGTTGGTGTACAATTTAAAGGCGAGTTATATCTGCCGAACATGACTTAAAAGAAAAATAATTTATTTTTGTCCATCAGAAAATATTAATACACAGAAAAATATTGCATTACAACATATATCTTCCTAATTCTTTTATTAGTTTTCTAAGTTCATTTGTGCAATTTCTCTTTTTCTCGTGATTATTATCATCTGCCAATATCATGCCGACTTAAACTGCATATTGCCCAATTTCTCTCTAAAAAATATAATTAATTTTAAATCTTATGGATACCTAATTTTATTATGTTAAAAAGATATTAAAATTTTGTGATTTTGCAAAAATAATCATACATCGGATATGTAAATGATTATAATTTTGTATTACTTTAGGTTTATTTTTCAAAAACAAAATAGTAAAAATTGACATTCTATAAAAAATTTCTAAGTAGAACATATTATTTAGGTTGGCCATTTTGACATTAGAAAATGTAATTCGAATCATTTATATTCAAATCAAAACGTAAATGTTTCTGCAATAGCTTAGGTATTTCTAACACCAATTAAGTTGGGATGTCAATGGGCCTTACCTGCGGTTATTTTGCTTATTCCGTAGCCTACCCGACCCGCAAAAATGTCATACCCGGCCTATTCGGCCCGCGGAGGTGGGCTTAAAATTGGCAGCCCGACCTACCCATGGGCTTCACAGCTCGGTCCATGGGCTACCTGCACAGGCCCGTCCAATACTCCAGTGCATCACAACATCAGCGCATCAAATAAAAATCATTTTTTTATTATTGAATGTACAGTTTGTAATTACTGAATTGTAAAATTTGTGATAATTTTAGAATTTGAGATTAATATCGTCTGATAATTTGATATCATAATCAGCTGCCAGTATTATAATCGGCCAAATCTATTCAGACCTCACATGATATACTAAGACTCAATCTAATTCAATATTATAATCGGCTCATGGGTAGCTCATGAGTACAACTTCACAGACCATAGCCCGCCCCGCCCCGTCCATAGGCCCGGCCCTACCCGGCCCTCCATGACAATGGACTGGGTGGATATAGTGCTTGGGCCGAGTAGGCATGTGCGGGCCGATGGGCCAGCGGGCTAAACTGCCATCCCTAATTAAGAAACTCTAAAAGAGAGATTTTTAAGAGATTTACATTGAGATTGTGAAATTTGTTCATCTAGTTTTTGTATTATAATTATCAATATTTATCAACAATTTTAAATACAATTGCTACATAAGATTTTTTGTGCGCATTAAGTATTGAAAGAATGCGTTCGTTCAAAAATGACTTCCGATATAATACAATATCATTTTGTCTAACACTTGGAATTTTCTTACAAAGATCCTACCGAATAAAGCACATCTAAAGAATAAAATTGTAATATGTAAATAGTATTTCAATTAAAATTACTAAAGAAACAGTTGCATATATTTTTTTATTTTTGTGAATGGAACCAGTTTCGATAATTCAGAAGTTGATAAATCAGATTCAACTATTCAAAGGGATTAGGAAAAAAAAAAAACTAAAGACCAAGTTTCGTACTTTCTTCAATAAAATATAAATATATTTTTTTATTCATAATAAAATATATAAATGATAAGATACTCTTCAAAGCAAACGATTCCCTCTCGCACGACGAGATCGCAGTATATGAGACCAATGAGCTAAACGGATCTCATCATCCAAAAGTACTTTAATAATGGATTAATCAATTAAAAATTATAGTGGATTAGTCCCTTGTTATTTTTTTTATTTCAGTTGTTTGCCATTTTCATACTGTTTCTTTTTTTTCTTTTGTTTTCATATTATATTTGTAAAATATAAGTATGATTTGTTGTCGATGGATTAATATATATACACTGTACCTAACCTATTTGTATCGACATTATGACATAGACAACCACGCCAGCCAATGGTCTTGAGTTTTGATTTAATATATCTGCTGTTATTTTAATCTTGTAATAAGTTATATAATATATCGGATTTCGTACGATCTATCTTTATCGTTCGATTAAATCGGACGATCTACAATGAAATAACAAAGTCTTATTATCCAGATACGAACTCCTCCAGTTTTTCTGTTGATCCTTGTTTTTATACGAAGCCAGTTGTGTCTTAAATTAATTAAAAAAAATTTAATCTCTTAATCCATTGCATGAAACTTATTGGCTGAGAACTAAATTTTCGATAATTTCAACACAACTAGGCGTATACTATCTAACAATTTTAATGGGGTGTATAATTAGGCGACATGAGGACAGAAGATAAAACAATACAAATTAATTAAGGCCTTAATGTGTGACTCCATTCTTTCATAAAAAAATATTTAATTACCCTTATTATTAAATTTAAACTTCTAATTTTGTGAAGGACATAACCGTAAGATTGTAAAAAGTTCTTTCACCGTCTTACTTCCCGAATTCTTTTTCTGTTGATTCGAAAAAAAAATTATATCTATGACTATGTTTTCAAATATATGACAGTCATAATTCTACTTTTCTGCATTTAGCATTCAGATGTGTTTTCTAAACGCACTCGTTCGGAAATAAATGTCACTCGAGTTTACGAAGCAAAAATATCAAATACTTTTGAAATAGGTGTTCACGTCTAAACGCTGCGTCAGAACGTGTGTCCAGACGCAGCGTTCACAAAGTTGCCTGAACGCAGCGTTCAGACGCGACGTTCAGACGTGAACGGCAATTTGAAATTTTACACCACACTTAATCATTTTTGTCGTTTGTGTTTTTAGCGTAAACGCATGCATTTAGTTTGAACGCTGAACGCAGAAAATAAAATCACAAAATGTCAACATTTTTAAATGAGAGTAAAAAATGTCATTCTTAAAAAAAAATTTAAATGATCAAACAAAAAAAATTCCTACTTCCCCATCTGTTTCGTTTCTCTCCTTTCTTTTCTTCATGGTCTCTTCCACTTCCTTTTTCAGCTTTCTTTCACCGTAACCATTTTTCTCTCTTATATATCTCTCTCTTTCCCTTCTCTTTTTCGAGCATTGACTGCTCTTCTAATTCCACTGTTACTACCTAAAAGATTTATCATCATGTCTCTTTCTATTTTTGTTGGAATGAGATAATTAAGCACCACTTCAAGTAAATAATCCCAGTTTGGTAAAGTGATTTTGTAATTCAAATTCTTTTTTTAGTGCAGGTGATGTTATATTATTTATAAAATTTGATGCATTGGTGAAGACCTAGGCTTGTAGACCTTGAGGTTTCATACACCACCATGATCAGATTTTCAAAATTAACAATGTCATGAATTTGGTTATGATCACTTTACAATCCGAAATGATGTCAATTATATTCACAGAATCGATCACCATTTTTTTTATCTTCTTATAAGAAGCACTCTGATTCTTCATTTAAAGAAGAGATGTATTCAATAAGCACTCGGATTCTCTGCTAGTATTCTGTGAAATTTGAAAAATCTGACTTATCCTGAAGTAATATGGATATATATTGATCCCATTATGTATTTTTTGACAAAAATTGTAATGGATTTCATTTTTCTATTCACTTTATTGAATAAACATGATGAAAAAGTCATACAACCGATAATGAAAAAGAACATATACGTGTTTATATAATAGATTTTATGATAGGTCATAAATTTGTAGAATTCGCGCCTACTTGTTTTTGGAGGGTTTTGGAGATACATGCAATAAACAATGGTCATAAAATGTTTATTATATCAAAAGAATATTTTGTATTGGTATCCCATCATAAAAAATTTTTTGGTATCTTTTATTTAGGATACAAATATAATATATGAGTCAATCCAAATTTTTGTATGTAGTAAATTCAAATAACTAACATAATTTTGATTTTTTTTCTGATCGAAAAAATCATCCATGAAAAAGAAAAAAAATAAAAGAGTTATTATGGACTCTACTATAAAAAATATAGCCATACTATGTTATGTTCAAATTTCGAGATTCTTATCGAGATTCACTCGACGGCAGTGGCGCAGCCACTAAGACCCAAGGGTGGGTCGGCTTAAATTAGAAGGCTTCGCACTGCACGTAGGTTGGGCATACTACGAGATCAGGTGACGCGCGACACCGCACTGCACGCGAAAAGGATCGTTCGATTTTCTCGTGATATGTATCCCAAATCTAAAATCTCCTGATTGTCATCTAGATGGTTGAGGCGACGCGCGGTAGAAGAATAGAGTCCGTATCCTTCTTGGATTGCTTCTTCTAGTCAATCTCGTCTCTCCCAATCAGAAGTAGATGGGAGAAAGGTGCTTAACTATGGTAATCTCATCATTCATGTCAATAGTAACTATGCGGCAACTATGAGGCAATTAACTAGAAGCACTACAAATTATTGTTTTCTATATTAGTGGCAAATCGCATAAAACAATTTTATTTGCTCTAAATCTAAATATTAATAGTTGCTCCCTATCAAAGATATTTATCTTCATACAACGAACAACATGAAATAGGAGGATGAGAGCTATGCTGATTGACTTCTTTTTTTTTTTTTTTTTTTTTTTTTTTTTGAGAAAAAGATGGGGGTCAAGCCTCCCAAATTTCATTCGCCGACGGCATGAATGTCGGGTTTTGGATTACAGAGTACGAAATTAAAAAACAAAAACAACACATCCTACTTACAACACATCCTAATTTACAACACATCCTACAAAATTACGAAAAATTGGAACAAAGAATACAACACAACCTACAAAATCCACATAAACACCGGTTCTCAAGACACTTACCGTGACGCCGCGACTTGAGAAGATGCCTCAATCTTTCGCATATTGAAGTCGGTCTCGCGGTACCGGGCCCAAGTTCTTGGGCAGCTTCAAAGATGGCGGTCAAAGCGGCCAAATTTTACTCCGGCGGCATTCTCGACCGCAATATGTGCATCGGATCGTCGACTTCCGGCGGGTAGACTCCTTCAGTTGGATTGCAAGATCTCGCAACACCTCGCGGCCCTACCAGATATGGAGAGTGGCACGGTTCTCCGGTTGGGTTAGGGTTTGCCATTCCCTTGTAACGGCTGTCTTCGCGACAAATCGGAGCCCGACATCGCCACCGTGCTCGCCGTTGAAGAGAATCCGCGGGTGGGGACGAGGGTTTGAGGTTAGGAGGGAGAAAGAGTGGTGGAGAGGGGTGGTCGGGTAAGGGAGAGAGATGGCTAACGGGAGAAACCCGGCGACGTGGTTTCCCTCCTCTCTTCCTTTCCGGCCGGAGGCTTTGAGGGAGGAGTCGGTAGATCGGAGGGAGAGGTGGCTAACGGGAGAACCGGATGGTCGATTCCCTCCTCTCTCACGCTTTCGACGACGGCTCTCTCTCGGCCCGATGGAGCGATCTTTATTTTAGTGGAGAGGAGGTGGAGGAAGAGGAGAAGAGGGAGAATGTACATGGGGGTGGCGGGAGGAGACTCTCCTCTCACGGAGCCTCCCCCACCGGTGGCGGCGGCTAGAGTTTGGAGGCTCCTTTTCTTTCTCTCTTTCTCTCACGGGGGGCTCCCCTTCCGCTGACAAATTTCCTAAAGACAAATTGTACATTATATACTATAAATATGCGTAAAAGGGAATATGCGAAAGATTGAGGCATCTTCTCAAGTCGCGGTACCGCGACACATCAATATATTTCATTACACATCAATATGTCTTTGAGCAGTAAAAGGTTTCCCTCTGTAATAAGCAGTTCAATTAACCACTAAAGTCATTCTGAAATGAATAGCAACTTGAAAAATCCAATTTTAACACGATGTTCTTACGATGGTTTAGAACGGCATCAAGCCGATTGGCAAGGGGTAGTTGTCCCCAACACCAAAAATTTCAAAATAGGCGTGCGAATGTTTTTTCTGAAATATTTTTAGAAGAAAGATTCAAACGCTTTCATTTTTTGTGTGCTATTTTATCTTAAAATTTATATCATTCGTTATCATTCATTATTTTTTGATAAAGAATATGAATTTTGAGGCGCAATGAAAACAAATAGAGGTATTTGAACACTTCTCATTTATTTATAATACGCATTAATTTAACCGTGTTAAAATTTTGCAATTTTTATTTAACAAGTGGAGTGTGTCAGTTGGGATAGAAAAATAAGAAGTATGTAAACCCTCACAAAATGGACTTTGTTTTTCTACCGCACAACACAGTGTAGTCTCGACCGTACAAATGACAATCAAGAGGAGTTTTAAATCTGAGACACGAATCACGAATAAATCGAACGATTCTCTTCGCGTGCAGCGCGGTGCCGCGCATCTCGTTCCACACAAAATAGATAACAAAATAAAGATATCACCCAATGCATGCGCTGGTGTCTGGTAGATTTATTAAAAAAGCAGCGGCGGCGGCGAACTAACAATTTAGGAAACTTCCTGCTGCTTGCCAGTTGCGACTTGCGAATTGCTGCTGGAGACTTGATTCTTTTTGCACAAAGAATTTTCTCTCGCTCCGTAGAGAACTGTCGGATCTCCTACTTACGTAAGTGATAATCCTTTGTTATTATTTTTGTACCTTAGATTGGATTGCTGTTTGAATTCTGTTCTTTATTCGTTTGATTAGGAGAAAACTAGAGACTGTCAGACTGATTTGTGTTCGTTTATAATATAATATTCAAGGATCCACTTGCAAGTTGTACATCGGAACTCTGAGTTTGAGTAGGTAATGCGGATGCTCAATCAGAAAATCTACTTGATTCTTATTTTTGGGAGGGTGATATTTTGTAGATTGTTGAAGAGAACACAATTGGGAACTGGAATTGCTCTGCCAATGTCTTCTCATCTGATCTGATCTGATCTGATCGATCTGATACTGGCGTTGTGTGGATTGGAAGAAGATGCTCCTCCTCTTGATCCTAGTGTTCTTCCTCTTCCAACCTCTTGCTCTTGCATCAGACAACTCTACTGGTACCAGTAACAATACCGGTAGTTCTTGCCCCCTTGATTTGAGTCTCCTCCAGCCGTACCTGTCGCAGTCCTCATCAGCTAACAACCTCTCCACCCGATGCTCCTTTGCAAAGCAGTCGCTCCATTTCCTTCAGGCCAGTTACCTCCGCTCCTCCTCCCTCTTCCTCCCTCCCGCCTCCTCTGATGCCGATTGCTGGGATGCCATTTCGCAGTCCCTTAATCTATCCCTCCCCTCCTCATGCGGTTTTACAAATATCTCCCTTTCCCAGGGATGTATGAACATCTCCTCCCGATCCCAATTCGAGGCTGCCCTGCCTTCATCCGCTCTCTCTTCCCTCTCCTCCTCCTGCAACCGCTCCCTTGCCGATATCCCCACCTGCACCTCCTGCACTGTGACCCTCACCTCCATCAAGGCATCCTATCTCTCTGGCTCTGACACCTCCGACCTCACCACTTGCGCCGATTACCTCTCTATCTATGCTGCTGCCTTCAATTCCCTCAGCCCCACCGACCCTGGCACTGCTTACTGCTTCTTCCTCCTAAAATCCTCCAATTCCTCTTCCTCCTCCAATTCCTCCAAATCCTCATCCGGACTCTGGCTCTTGTTCCTGTTGCTGCTCTTGCTCTTGCTCTTTATCCCCTTCTTCTTCTTGAGGAGGAGAAGAAGAAAGCGCTCCAAGCAACCAAAGCAGACTACTCCACGTGCTCTCGAATCCATATCTTCCAGCTCTACCGTCATTAAGTTCACCCTCGATGATATCCGACAGGCCACCGGCAACTTCTCCAGGCACAACATCATTGGTCGCGGTGGCTATGGCAATGTATACTGTGGGGTTCTTCCTGATGACTCTCAGGTAGCCGTTAAGCGCTTCAAGAACTGCTCTGCCGGCGGGGAGGACACCTTCGTGCATGAGGTTGAGGTCATTGCCAGTGTGCGCCATGTCAACCTGGTGGCCCTGCGTGGCTACTGCATCTGCACCACTCCGCTTGAGGGCCACCAGAGGATCATCGTCTGTGATCTCATTCCAAATGGCAGCCTCTACGACCATCTATTCTCTCCTACTCCTGAACTGCCCCCATCTGAGGAGGGCCCCACCCGCCTCCCCTGGCCTATCCGCCAGAAGATTGCCCTTGGCACAGCACGTGGTCTCGCCTACCTGCATTATGGCACCCAGCCGGCTATCATCCACAGAGATATCAAGGCCAGTAATATCTTGCTTGATGCTGACTTTGAGGCTAAGGTGGCCGACTTTGGTCTGGCCAAGTTCGCCCCGGAAGGCATGACCCATGTCAGCACACGAGTTGCTGGTACCATGGGCTATGTTGCTCCTGAGTACGCTTTGTACGGCCAATTGACAGAGAAGAGTGACGTTTATAGCTTCGGAGTGGTGCTTCTCGAGTTACTGAGCGGGAGAAAAGCTCTTATATCTCTAGGAGAAGGGCAAAGTTTTGTCCTGACGGACTGGGCATGGTCGCTCGTCAGGCGAGGCCGGGTGCTCAATGTCATAGAGGAAGGAATGGAGGAGTGTGGTCCTGCTGATGTAATGGAGAAGCATGTGCTCATTGCTGTCTTGTGCACACATCCTCAGTTGCATGCGCGACCCACCATGGATCAGGTGCTCAAGATTCTAGAGACAGATTCAGCGTTGCCAACAATTCCTGACCGTCCGATCCCGATTGTATCCAACAAAGATGATATAGAGAGGTCGGTCTCCCTCAGTAGTGGGGGGTCAGGCCAGTTGTTCAGCCCCACTGGATTCCAGAACTTTTCTTATAGGCATGATATTCAAGTTGTGGATTCCTCGGAATCTTTGTCAGACAAATCAAGATCATTTGTTAAAGATGAGTAAATTTTTTTCTCTATATTCATTCTTTTTCTCCTGGGCTCTTTGTGGTATATTTGATTTTTTTGTTAAAATTCATCGCTGGATTAATCTGTATATTTTGTAGATTCCAAGGAAAGCAACTGATATAAAATTATAAATCAATTACAATTTCATGTGTAAAACTGTTGTGAAGAAAAATATAGCACCAATCTTGGATAACATGACAAATACATATTCACAGTGCTTATTTATGATTTTCTATAAGTAAATAACAGAAACATAGCAACTTTCAAACTACGCGGAATACTCTGATAATTATATCTCACACACATTTTCTTTAATCAATGTTTATCCATAAAAAAAGAGATCATTGTTTATTATATTTGCTAACAGCAGTCCAAGTAAAGGGAGAGATCAAAGAGAATAGTTCCAACTACCTTCCTTTATTTGTTGTGCTATTTAATCTGACTGGTTAGAACTATTATTTAAATATTTAAGTGAGAAATATATAAATAAATTGTAACTGCTTTATGAAAAGGAACTTCAATGTAAATCATTCATTCAAGTGAATAGTAACGGAAAAATGTGCAATTATAACGGCAAGGATGTTAATAATTGCTCTAATGTTTTATGTCAATCTAGATATAAAAAGGTGATTAGATGAGTACTACTACTTGAATAGTAACACTATTGAGATGGAAGTTCTGTTCAAATTTAACATATTTCCCTTGATTATATGGTTAGAATGGACATGTGGTCATGGAGATTGAGACCAAGGGATATATGGGACTATGACTATCTTTTCATTGAGTTTTATGACACCCTTCAAGGGTCTATTAAGTGTATGGTTTAACAAATCTGGTTTCTCCTCTATGCTTCATCCTTGTTTAATGTCCAATTATGAAGTAAGTTGTCTCTGGTTTGATGTTTTTTGGTGGAGATCAATTTGCTAAATAAAATTGCCTCTCTTTAAATTTACATAACTTTCTCAAAAGGGGATTTGCAGGAAATTAATGTTATCCCATTTAACTATATTCTAATCTTGTGTAAAACCTCAATACAACCCCGGACTAGCAAAGAAACGACAAAATAGATTAAGACGCGGTGTTACCCGATTGGTATCTGCTCCACAGCTGTCCTGACAATTCAGTTCAATGAGAAAAAAGGAGCTGTAACTAAATGCTGGGATATCACAGGCAACTAATTGAAAATTTTTAATTGATATGTAACATGTTTTTTTAGAAATAAATTGGAAAATGGTAATGATCTTACTAGAAAAAGCAATGGAGCATTACTCCATCTAGAGAGCAGAATGAAACACAAATTATACAATCTTTAAGCTCTGAATGAAACTCTTTCCACTAATATTGCATCCACTAGAGATGAATTCCAAAAAGTCTCTGAAGCTACTCTCTTGGTACCTTTTTGGGTGTTGTTCATCCACTAGCTCCTTCAAAGTCTTCACCTTCTCATCGATAGAATATCCATGAATGCTTGCAATGGAGATCCTTTCCTCACAACCAAGCACAGCTCGGTGTGCCAAGCTTCTGTATCTCCCATTACTAAGCACCTCCATGAAGTCCCCCAAGTGGACATGCAATGCCCCGGGTTCAATGTGCACCAGTTTCCATGTGTCACAATTGTCGTGGCTTATTTGTAGTCCACCACAAGTTTGAAGAAGAATGGTTATGAAGCCATAATCAGTGTGTGCAGGTAATCCGATTTTGAAATTTTGATATGTGTTGTTATGAGGGTAGTAATTTACGGCCATAAGTTGCATTCCGCTCTCTAGTTTTTCAATTTGATTGTTTGAGCCCAGACCTAAGCTCTCTAAAATAGCATCTATTAATTGCACAGCTACTCGTTGTATTTCTTTTGAGTAAGCACCCATTTTTTCCCTGAAGAAGAGAAGGAAGCATATTTAAAATTCCCTGTGCACTGACACATAAGAACTAGAAGACAAAATAAAAAGGAAAGATCAGGATAACTTTTACTGGCACAACACTTTGGTTGCTAGTATAATGGTCTGAGAACTATGAAATACCAACAAACTAAATTAGTACCTATAATGGGGTGGATTTTGTGGCCAAAAGGGAATCCAATCCTTCAGTGGGTTGGCATAGTGCTTCAAAAGCAGCCTAGATTTGTTGTTGTTTCCTTGTAAGGCTGCTTCATATCTCACTGGCTTCCTCACATCATAAGACTCGAACTCTGATTTCTTTTCAGCTGCCTGCTTGAAAAAATCTGAAGCCGTCTCCAATGCACCACTAATCATCGATTTGTTAATTCCATGGTTCACCACCTGCTTTCCACTTACTGAATTAGAATCAGGTAAATATTTTGTTCCTTTTAAATAAAATATGTTATGGCTTTCTGTTGTCTTTTTAACAGATGCATTGTTCTGTGTTTTTTGACTGTTCAAGGTTTAATTGTTTTATGTGTCCCTATTCTGTTTGATGTTTCCCAGAATTTATGAGACTTTTTTTTTGTATTTGAAAACTGTCATAGAAAGAAATTTGAAAGAGGTTGATGTATCTCTTATATTATCTATTTCTCGAAGTATTGCAATTCTTTAGAAAAAATGTTTTGGATATGGTTGTAGGTTTCTCTGTGTTGGGTGATTGGGTCTATATGTGCTGCTATTCATGCCCTAGTAACAGAGTCCTGCTAAGCTAGTTTTACAGTTTTATTGCAGGTATATTAATCTTAACAGTTCATGAGAACTGATCCAGACTGTCTGATCAAATCAGATGGTCGAAAGTACCTTTTTTATTCGTGCTATTTAAATGAATGAAAGCGGGGAACAAAAAAGAAAAAAACCTGTTGGAGGTATAAATCCAACTTTGCTTTGTCAGATTTTACCTTTCTGAAAGTCTAAAAGTTAGTTTTTTTTATTTTTGTGTGTGTTGTGCGTGCTTGTGGGTGGGTGGGGGTGGGGGCTATGCTATTTGAATAAATTTTTTAAACCCATGAGTATATAAAGATTGAGTCTTAAAGTAAAATTTCACTACACTTCTAATAAGGGAGAGTTGTCTTTAAGTTTTTTCTTAACATTTTCACTTTGTTTTCTCTCTTAACCTTTTGCACAAAGATGCAAAATTTTCTGTTCTTGCTGACCTAATTTAAATAAGGAAGATGGGATCAAATCTAAGATATGATGGAAATTTTCACATTTCACATGAGTAATGAGATACTTGGCAAGGATATAACAATGTTTTAAGACAAACTACTACAAAAGCTTGGCAGATAATGACTGCCAAGTTCGCATCTTATGGTTTTCCGATGTGTTGCTGCTGAAATAATTGCAAGATGTGGGATGTCACTACAAATCCAAGAGGTATGAGGTCGTGAAGTCATTTTATATTTACGGGTTCCCAACATTTCATTCTGACTATACATATGTTCCTTGTTAAGTATGCAACCATGCCCTAGACTATCCACTATGGTTTGCGTTGACCGTTTGTCACATTAACAAGGAATGTCTATTAGTTGGACGTGCAGTTTTGAGTTATTACAACATACCTAACCCAGAATAAACCCTACTCTAAACATTGTTTTATCATCTATAACAGGAATGAAATATGGCTGATGATAATGCAATAATAAAAGGAATAAGAAAACTCGTATACATGGAAGCAACTGAGTTTCTGACAAGCATTCTTGATATCTTCTATTACTACGGACCTAGCAGTCTGATTACTGTGCTGTTTTAGAAGTCTGAAATCAATGACAGGTATTCGGTTCGTTACAGCTTCATGGTGAATATCGGCGCAGCTCAAATGACCAACCGACATCCCACCAACCAGTGAATGCACACTCATACAGTCTTGCTTAAATGCTAAAGAGAGCTTTATCCAGAGTGGAACTTTATGTTGTGTTTTTTGGTTTCTTGGCATCCACTTGTTGCTTGGCACACTTCTATTTATAGGCTAGAGGCTAGGGAGGGGGGAGGGGTCAATTTGGTCCTAGAGGGCCAAAGTTGTCAACTGTTTTGGCTGGAGATCTCAGAAAAGGGGTCTTTATCAGGGTGGATTCTGCCAGAAACAGGTACAGATTGTGTCCTAATTGTAACAACTTTATCATTCTACAAGTAGTAAATCATATTCTAATAAACTGAAGTTGTATTTAGGGGTATGACTCGCTATGTGAGCCTTGGAATCATCATATGCACAAATGATCTGAATTCCTTGCAACACAAAGCACCTGGCGTTGATGCATAACCAATGGAATCTGACGTATACTTGGTGGAAAAGAACCCAGAAGCTATGGTCTATACTTTTGGGCGTTGGTGGGCAGTGGGACCCAACTCCACTGTTGTGGTTCTTATGTGGTATCCATTTCAAATCTTTGGTTTTGGTCTCTTCTTTTTGTTGTTTTAGAGTTCTAAAATTTTCCCTAAAAAAATTACTGGGGTGAAGTTCTGCAATTTGCGTCATTTTACTACATTCTGTGTAAAATTAAGCTTCAATTTGAAGTTGGAATCCCATGTTTGAGTGAGATCAAGATAGAAATATTCTTAAGCAGGATTTTAATTCTTTATTGCATTTTGAAACATACACAAGTAGATCAAACTCAATGCAATAGAGTATTTCATTTTTTCCTTTTTAAAATGGCTATTTTTTTTCTCTGAAAGGTATGGCTCAGAAAGAGCATGTATTCTGAATCTGGTCGAGACACTACTAATCATTTCAGGTGTGAGCTGTGCTAGGCATGTTAACCAATGGATGTGATGTAAGCAAGGTTGGCGCTTGCATTCGACATGACTAGTATTCTACCATCATCAGCATCTTATAAATTCTTTTGTAAGATGACAATTTGCATCCTTAAAAGTGTCTCATAATTTCTTTTCTAAGATGACAATTTGCATCTTAAAAGAGTCTGATAGCATGAGTTTGCTAATCCTCGATATAGCACTGAAGATAATAACACAAATGCCAATTTTATGGTGTTGTGGTTAAAAAAACAGAGCATGTAGAGAGAAAAAAGGAGGCTCTCACTCAACTTCTTTCATCTCCTACAAATTATACTCAACAACAAGGTGAACTCTTTTCTCTCTCTCCATTCACCTTCTTTAGCCAACTCGGAAGCATAGTGCTAGAAGAGTCGATTAATTGTTGATCCAATTTGCACAAAACGATTCTATGAAGTTACCAGATGATTGAAATAGTTGGACACAAGTTTAAAATCTTGTACGAGTCTCAAGTTAGATTGATCTATTTAATTATATTATGTTGAATTTAGTTCGAGATTTGGCATTTGATAAAATCTATTTCAATAATAATCGGGACTAGTTACTTTTAACTAAATATTTTTTATTGAAGGCCTCTCTAATAATCGGCACCTAATGCTTTAAAAGTTTTCCTTTTTGGTGGAAATTTTAATTCGTGATTTTAGCGATAATGACGGTGTCACCTACACGCCCATTTTTAACTAATATTAGATCATACAATATACAAAACAATATCTATTAACTACTTAATCAACTTTATCAAAACATAAGAATTCATCTCAGATCGGCCTAACTAAAGATAATAATTAGCACCGAATACTGATCCAACTAGATTCATGTTAAGAATCAGTTCATAATCTAGTGGTTAATAGTAATGATCTCTGTAGGAGGTGTTGAATTTGAAATTCGAACGCAAGATTTTAGGTTATATAAATTTGAATAGTTTGACTTCTATTTTTATCTCAAAAAAATAGAAAAACTAGATACTAAAAGGATTCTATCGATATAACAATTCCAGATGAATATAGAGGCCTATTGGATTCTACTCATGTGGCCATGCTTTCCAGAGAAAATATTTCTTTTTGTTGAAAGTGAAGGGCATGGGCATTTATGTGCTAAAGGTATAAAAGACTATTTTACTTTCTTATCCGTTTGATGATGTGTCCTGAAACCAACAAACCTTATTTCTCAATTCCCCTTTTGGTTTTCCAATACCACCGGTATTGCAAAACCATTTCAAATACCTGTTTTGGTTTCATAAAAAAGTATGCCTGTTTCGGATTTGAGATATGCTATAGATTGCACAGAAAAAGTACTTGTTATTAGAGCTTAATTGCCACGTGGCCATAAACATAACTAAAGCGTCTGTTCAATAATCAATATAAATAAATTGTTATATAAAATATGGAAAGGAATCAAATGACAACAATTTTGGTGACACCAACTATAACAATAACTATTTTTTTCATTTTCAAAGTCCAAGTTGTTGATCTAAACCGTTAAATATGATCTCCACAATAAAATACGCTTGCTGATCAAATTTTATATTTTTTTTATTTATTTTTACTATTTATTAAGACATGTGCAAAAATATGTCAAAGTTATAACTATCTGAATCGTTGAATTTTACATCCATCTTAATAAATAGTAAAAAATTTCAAAAATGTAAAATTTGATCTGCAAGAGTATTTTATTATGGAGATCATGTTCAACGGTTTGGATCAACAATTTGGACTTTGAAAATGAAAAAAATAATTGTTATCATAGTTGGTGTCACCAAAATTGTTGTCATCCGATTTCTTCACATAAAATATATGATTAGTTTGAATGTAAAATTTGTCTTGAACCCGCGACCTTAACGACAATAACGGTGCATTGGATCCATGCTGGACCGTGGGAGTAGAGGCTGAGGCATGAACACC
Organism: Eleocharis quinqueflora; assembly: GCA_964058865.1. Classification (NCBI taxonomy): domain Eukaryota; kingdom Viridiplantae; phylum Streptophyta; class Magnoliopsida; order Poales; family Cyperaceae; genus Eleocharis; species Eleocharis quinqueflora. Next base: position 18,533 of record CAXKVX010001867.1, on the reverse strand, counting down.
TTTTCTTCTCTCTTTTTTTTTTTTGAGAATTTTGTTTTATTCCGGGCTATTATATTTAAAATTTGTCGGTCAAAATCGATATCTATATCTGTATTAAAATTATTCTTCGAGTTTTTTTGGTCAATTGAAAATACATATTAATTATTAAAATAAACGAAAATAGCAGTTATGTCCCTACTTTTAATAGTAACTGAAGATAATGTTTTGTTATCGTGCCTCTAAATTACTTTGTTTTCTATTTATTGTTTTAACCTTTTTAAAAATCGTTCAACGAGAGAAAACAGAATTTTCGTTCGGCGAGAGAAAATGGAAATTTGTTGCCCTTCCGGTTGCTAAGAGCAACTTCATTTTTGAAATTCTAGGAGTTTCTAATCTGACGTGGCAGTTTCTAAATGAGTTTCAGGGATGTAGATGAGTTTCTTATTTAGAAATTTTGCTCAAGAGTTTCTTATTAGCAACTATGCTTTAGAGTTTATAAACTATGACATGGCTTAATCATTGGTTAAAATTGATCGGTCTCTCATAATATTGACAATATTTGCTGATGTGGCAATTTAGAAACTCTAACTTTTCAGTTTTAGAGATGGAGAATTTAGAAACTAAAGAAAAAATAAATTTCTAAAATTGATATGGCAATAGTTTAGAAACTAAAAAAATTTCAGAAATGAAGATGCTCTAAGGTTAGAAATGGCAACAAGTCATACTCACAGATATATTACATGACCCATACCTAATATTTCTGGTCTAATTATCATAACTGACCTGTCTGATAGTTTGGATGTCAAATCACTTCCACATGGCAGGAGATTGGAAAATATGGAACATCTGTATTTAATTTTACATAACAATTTTCACTATTTATTAAGAGAAGTTCAGTTACCAAAATTCAGCTTTTGATTTAGTAACAGATATAATGACATCCATGTAACAAGTGATATGGTTCAAAATTCAGATAAATTAATTTTTAAGAAATTTGACGAGTTGACTTCATTTTTCCCGAAAAATCAAAGTCTAATTCAGTAATTGCTTTCTTTTTAGGTTGGAGCTTTAAATTATACAAGAGATTTTACCTCGCACACATATATATGAGTTGACTTACGATCTGTTACGAAATAACAATATGAGATAGGACAAATCGAATCCATATCCGTTGGAAGTACTCCGTAATACAAAATAGTCAGGGGCGGACCCATGTACAACCAGGGGGGGCAAGCGTCTCCCCTGGAAAAAAATTTTACAAAATTATTTAGTGTATTTGTGCGATTTGTCGAATTTTTTTGCGAAATAACCATGTATTTTTGAAAATCTGTGTTATTTTGCCCTCCCCTGAAAATAGTCATTTAATTATTCACATTACATCGATATTCGCACGCACAAACTTTGATGTAATTTAAATCATTTGATGGTTATTTCGTATTACTGAATACACAACCGGATGTGAATTAAAAGCGATCCCAAGATACCTTGCTTTAAGTTCCAAAAAAATAGAAGAGAACTAAACCTGCAGAAAACAACGGATAGATGTGCTTGAGAGTCTAATATGAACAGAAATTGTTTAGTTCCAAAATTTTAGAAAAGAACTTGACCTGGAAAAAACAACATAGAGATGTGGTTAACAGTTAGCTTTAAAAAAAAAGAAAAAAAAAAGAGATGTAGTTGATAGTTTAATAAGACCAGAAATAGTTGAAGTTCCAAATACATATATGCTTTTTTAAGAAAGTCTCAACCTTCAGATCACAACAGCGAGATGTCATTGATTAGTCTAATCAGAAAACACATCACTTTTTGAGTTCCAAAAGTTCAGAAAAGATTTAAAAGAACTAGACCAGCACAACACAACAGAGGTGAGAGTAGAGTCTAATCAGAAGACATCCTGCTCAGGTCCCAAGTTTTTTTGAAGAGAATAAGACCTGCACAATACAACTGAGATTGTACTTGAGAGTCGGATCAGAAGAAACCTTGTGCAAGTTCCTAAAAGAAAAGAACTAGACCTGCACAATATAATAGTGACATGATATCAAGTCTGAACCCTCTTTTTTCATCATGTTACGCCAGTTATCTTTGAGGTCAATTGGCCATCTAGTTGGATGAAATAATTCACCTACAATGACAAAACTTTTGACGATTAAAGTAACACAAATGATACAAACATCTAAGTTAAAGCCCAAGTGTAAGCTCATTAAAAAGAAATAAAAAGAAAACGAAGCCCAACATGTAATATGAAAACAAATAATAAGGCTATATAGCAAAAGTGCAGCTGGGCCCTTAGGACATTTTCTTTAATGACTTATAAGAGCATCTCTAACCGTAATTGTTTATGAATTGTTTATGCGGATGTGTCAATTATTTTGTAATTGCTGGGTTGTATGACTATTGATTATTTAGCAATTATGGCTATTCTTTTTTGAAGATGAATAGGTCAAATATTTAATTCTTATTGATTAAGTGTTTAATTCTCAATTGTTTGTTTGATTGTACCAATGTAGGAATGGATTGCTTAATTTCTAAATTTTTACAATTATTATTTGACAATTAATTTCAATTGATATATTATATTAATAGAAATGATATTAAGAGGATATGATTTTTGCTTTAACCCTAACAGAGCGCTGCTTCATATGTTCCTTTCTAGATAATATCTCTTCTCTCTCTCTCTCAACTAAATCGAGGGTTAAGTTTTTCTACTCTTTCTCTCTCTCAAAAATTATTGCAGCAAACCTCGAATTTACTTTTGATGAACTGAATTAATTTCGGCGCGATAAGGCTGGACGGATGACGCTCTCGCTTGTGGCTAGCAGGAGGCCTTCACGATTTCTTTAGTTCGCGAGTCTCGTTGGTTCAATATCCGCCATCCGATGTGATGATCCTTGCACCTGTTGAGTTGGCTCTGTAAGTGAGTCAGCAGCTGAGTCATGCATGTTTCGGTGACGTGGCCTCTTCCTAAGAGAGGACGTATTTATGCTATCGACTCTAGTGCCTTATCCTTGAAACTCTATTGGTAATCTCTATATAATCAACCTCTTTCTCCATTATAATTCATTCCCTCTTAAGTTTCTGAGATGCAAGCGGAAAAAACGATTGGGGAACAGTGCTCTTGTTAATTTTCTTCCTCTGTGTTTTAGCGCTTTAGTTGTAGCATCGTGCATAGTAAGGTATATCCTTTCTTTTGCCTTCCTGTGAGGTTATAGTGGGCTAAGTTGTTTGATCTTGCTAAGGAGAGATTGTTAAGTACCGTCATGAATAGATGTGATTATTGTTGTTGATTTTATTGGTATGAATCTGTGACTGTTTGTGCGTCCGTGATTAAATTGAATTTTGACTAGTCACTTGGAACAGTATTCAAAAGCGACAATTCAAGGCTACCAAGATTCACCTCATATGGGGGGTAGAGAGAAACTTAGCCGCCCCAGAGAGAAAAAAACGCGTCACCCGACCTTCCTCAGAGAAAAGAAAACCTAGGCAACCCACTGCAAAAATCCTAGGCGGAGAGGCCACCGCCGGCCTCCCCCGCCATCTCCTTCTCTTCTAGTTTTTCTTCTTCTTGCTTTTTTTACCGTTGAATCATGAACTGCCACCTTGCCACCGGCCTGCTCCGTCACTCCTCCGTTGTCACCTCTCTGCCCCACCTCAGATCCGTCTCCGCCTCTGACCCGCCTCGACCATCCCACCTCTCCACCTATGCCAACTCTCCGCCTCCCCGTCTCAGCCACCTTTAGCCCCTAGAAAGAGAATCCGGGGCTGTAAAGGAAGAAGAGGAGGGAAGTCGCTGTACGGTTTCTCCCAGTAGCTGTTCCTCATTCCGACGCAGTCTCGTTGTCCTCTTTCACTATCTGTCGGGAAGGAAATGAAGGAGGGAAATCGCACCACGAATTCTCCCAGTAGCTGCCTTTTGCTCTGACTCGGCCTCAACCCAACCCAAATCCCACTCCACTCTCGTCACCTTTCATCACCTAAGCCCTAGCCGGAGAGGAAAATTGCAATATGAAAATCTAGCATACTTCATCATTCTATCATGCGGTCGAAGACGTTAGAAGAAGCACTTGGTAGCTTCTACCAAGATGGCTGGACGCCTAGACAACTTGATTCGAAGTAATGAGGAATGACAGTGTTTCGGTTTGTAATTAGGCAGTTCTTTCATTTTCTATTGTAGTTTTTTGTTAGATGTTAGATGGTTGATGTCGCGAGCCAGGTAGCTCGTAGTTGTGATGAATGCGAGGTAGCTCGTAGTTTGTTGTTGTTGTTGGATGTTGTATGTAATTTTATTTTATCAATACAATTCAACTTAGCAGCTTCTGTCAAGAGTTTCAAAAAAAAAAAAGATTCACCTCATACAAGTGACTAGTCAAAATTCAATTTAATCACAAACGCACAAACAATCACAAACTCATACCAATAAAATCAACAACAATAATCACATCTATTCATGGCAATACTTAACAAGATCAAACAACTTAGCCCATTATAACCTCACATGAAGGCAAAGGAAAGGATATATCTTACTATGCACGATGTTACAACTAAAGCGGCTAAAACACAGAGAAAGAAAATTAACAAGACCCTGACAAAATCGTGGTGGCTGGACAAAAAGTAATGATAGTAGTATATTCTAAGGGAAAATATGGTAACTGTGTGGTAGTAAGGTAGGTAAAATAAGAAGTGTGTGCTATGTAGAAGTTACTGGTATGTATGGAGGTACTATGTGTGCATTGTATAATTTATAGTAGTACCGTAGTAATGGGCTATAAGTGTTGTGATGGTTTGTTATGTCAAATGGTAGAGTATCGGAAGAAATGAGATGAAGTGAGTTAAGAAATGCTAATGTAAGATTGGGTAACAAGGCAAATAGTTATGTAGGTACTAATGGTGTGTGGAAAAAAAAAAAGCTAGGTATAACAAATGTTGTATTTTGTTTTCTATGTAATAAAATGAAGTTAGTATGCATATAACTTCTTTTGATATTAGAATTGCCAAGCATAAACAATAAAGGTGTTGTATATTAGGAAATTAAATGATATATTGTAGCATGCGAACAGTACTGGGGCATAAGCCTAGAACGTTGAGATTGACTGATTGTCTTATTGAAACATCAGCTTATTTGGAGCCTACGAGAGCTCATTGCCTCGTTTAAATTCTTAGCCTAGAGCCCTAGACATATTGAAACATGCCTACAAAGGTTTACTTTTGCAACTGCCAGTCTACCATAACTAAACGGCAAGACCACAGGAATAGATAGAAACTCAGATTGTGCTGACATATTAGCTCAGATCGTCAAACCTCTTTGCATTAGAAAGTAGAAACTTGGAATAGAACACATCCGATCCGTATCTTCAGGGAGATTTTTTTCTCTGGGATCTCAGGAGAGAAGAGATGAATTGTCGCATTAAAGATCAATCCTCCATCACTGGTGATTTTTTTTTGAGGGAAGTAGGTTAAAGATCACCGGTGATTTGATACTATTAATCAGCATCGTTGATTCTTAATTCGATTCATATCAAAAAAATTTCTCTCTGACGAGAAAAAAATCTCTCCGGATTTCGTTTCGAACACTTACAACATTGACAATGCTATTTTTTACTTTCTTTTTCTTTAACGGATTTCAGACATTCATTCTCTTATTCCGACCATATTTGCACCATTTCTTCAAGCATTTCTTTTGAAAATTCTTTCAAACAACAATAACAATAATAACAAAGTCTTTTGCTCCTAACAAGTTGAGTAGGTTAGAAATGAAGTCTATATTGAATTTCATTTTTATAAAATTGACTGAATTTTTATGTTGGCTCGTCAAGCTTATCACAACTTTCTTTTTTTTCGAATTTGAGACTGACTATGTAAAACATAAGCAAAGTTGAACATTTAATTTGATGATAATTGAAATTAATTTATGAACATATTAACATTACAATCTAAAAACTATTTAATTACAATTAAACTAGAAATGAAAAACTTAAATTATAAAATAATTATAAGCACAAACATATATATATACTATACTATTATTAGTATTAGAAGAATAGAAGCTATAGCCCTATTCTAATTGAGATTAAGGTTGTCAGAACGGAGGTCACTCTATTCTCATTTCGATTTCTATATCATTTTAAAATTAATATATTCACAATAACAAAATTTGGGTACAAAATGTCAAATAACAAAATTAATCATTATGAGGATTGACAACCAAAATTAATTTGCAGTTAAGCTGACAAACTTGATTTTTCTGGGTTGGTTTCCTGCATAATTACAGAAATATAACGGATTTGCTGCTCTGAGTTCAGACTAACACCAGTCCAACATTTAAGTAATGGAACTAATATTAGAAAAACAAAGAAAGCCAGGAAGTCACCTCAAGCTTAATCCAATCCAAAGAAACAAACACACAGAAAAAAGTCTGCCAAATTCCTGTCAAACCAGAATCACATAACCAAATTTTGTGAATTTCCCATGAGACCAAAACCACTACAACCCTTATTCCTCAAAAGCACCCTTAATTGAGCCCTTTGACACTCCAAATTAGACTCCAAATCAATCCTTGCTTCCTTAGCTTGAACTCTAATTACCTTTGGAAATTCCACAAACCCCTTAATACCCCCTCTTGATATATGATGGTTTTCAGCTCTCTCCTTTTCTGATAACTGTGACTGATCCTACTCTCTTGACAATTCTGATCAGCTGGGCCCACTTCGTCAGTTTTTCTCATTGCCGCATCCGAGTAGATGAACTCTGTGATCTCTATTATTTTTTTTTCTTCCATTAACAATTTAGCCTCTGACAACTTCATCTGTGTCTCTTTGCTAAATAACTCGGCAATTCTTAGGTTTCTTCGTTCTTCCTCAATTTTATTTTGCATCGTCGTCACTTCTACTCGGGTGCACGCAACTTCATCTTCAAGCAATCTCAACCGCTGCTCGGCCTCCTCTCTTGTGCTCCTCTCCTCTGCCAACTCAACAGCAAGAACCTGATTTAACAACTCGGCATTGTGCCTCATTTTACGCTCTAATTCGAGCTCAGCTTTCAAACAATCGATCTCATTTTGGGCTCCTTTGTTCTGCATAATTACAGAGTAATGAGGATGTTTCTGGTGAGTAACGATCGGATTGTAGAAGAGATTTTGATTTTGTTGGGGTGTAGCATTGTAGTGTGGGTTGTCATAAAGCTTAAAGGAGGTGAAATCGGGCCCAAGGTTGTGATTCGTTTGATGCATCATAGAAAACATTTCTTCTTTGTATATGCACAATACTGTCAATAGTGCAGAGATATGTTTTGCTTTTCAGAAACCTCACTTTTGAAAAGAAGATGAAAGAGAGCAGTAGCAGCAGTGAGGATATAATTGTAATTTATTATCGGATAGCAAATCATCTTTTATCCAAACCGAACCTAACTAGCAGTTCACAACAGTTGATCCACTTAGATGTAGTATCATGTGAATAGGACATGTGAAGTGATAATTGATAAATAAGTGCCACATGGATTATCTGTTACCCAGTAGTATAATTCAACACATATAACTCGAAATTATACTAATTGTTATCTAGCAAAGCCATGTAGCCAACACAGTTTGCGAATTTGCAGTAGATACTTTCACGGTGTCAGTAAACACATAAATACTTTCTATGTCCATCAACCAGTGGCGAAGGCAAAACTACGTTAGTGATAGTGAGATCAATTAACACTACTTAATTTCAATTGTACTACTAATTTGTTTATGGAAAGAACACAGATTGAATTGCTATCTTTTATATTGCTTTTTTTATTAATCAGACTATCAGAGAACTAATATCAGTTGTAAGTGTAACTTCATATTTCGGGGTACTAATGCGAATTTTACAAGTACAGCTATAGTTATTAGTCATGACCCGCCACATAAGCTTTGATCAAGGCTTGGTTGCATGCATGGTACCCAAAATAGATTCGTTGAAATAAAAGCCCAATTACAGAAAGAAGGCAAAGCGCGCGATATTAGAATATGCCCAATTCAAACATAAATGTCAACCAGTGCTCCATTAGTCAACATTAAGCATGATCTCTGTATCTCTGTAATTCGCTTTCAGCTTTATTTATTAACAGACAAGTTCATTGATTAAAGCTCTAAAACCAACAGTACAACACAAAACACACGAAAACAACGACAACAACAAACTAAATACGGTGCACAACACACGAAACACCACGACAGCACCGGAAATTGTGATCTTTAACAACCAACCCACAACATACCAAATTCTCCCAATCCACATTCCACAATCTATGACCCCGTCACCTGCTCAATCTTGTGCTGTGCCGACTCCTTGATATCCCTTGCCTTCATTGCAAGCCTGTCTCTGGCATGGTCAAGCTGGTCGGCACCAGGTGGGTGCCTACCAGTCAAATACCGATACATCCATGCCAAAACTGACAGTGCTGCCAGACCAAGTCCACCGGAGCAAGCAAAACCAAGCACAAGAAGCGTGACGGCTATGGCAGCCGGTACCAGCACTGGACTCAAAATAACCAAGAGTGGTGTGGCGACTACTAGTGCAATTACCATACCGGTCAGTGTCAAGCCGGATAGTAACAGCATTGAGCCACCCATCGTGCCGGCTGTTACCGCCTTTAAGATGGATTTTGTTATAGGCTCATTTTTTGGTAGTGTTTGCTGATGTTGGCCTAACCCCATATAGTCTGCCATGAGCTTGCAATTCCTTTCTCCTTTTGTAAGGTTTTAGGGGATATTTTTCAAGAAAAGATGAGAGGTTTTAGGAGATTTTGATCTGGTTGAACGAGAAAGAGGGTTATAAGAGAGGAAGGGATTTGACACGTTGAGATGTATGTGGCAATGGAATGCTTCAAAGAGGTGAAAGAGGGACACGTGTCTCTGTGAGCATCCGAGGCAAAATAAATTTGGTTTGCTTTTGCTTAGCCATCGAGGAAACCAGCTGTGCCAATTTAGTGTCAGTTGTAAATATTGGTTGTTGTTAAGCTATATGTTGTTCGGATACTCTCAAATTTCGCCACATCTCTGATATGATGTGCAGCCGATATTTATTATTTTAACATTATCAACCGATCGAATTCATGTGATACGGTTAGTAAGATGCAGTTGAGATATGATAAGATGCGACTGTAATACAACAAATACGTCTAAAAATACTGCAGGATGTAGCTGAAATATTCTAATTTTATATACATTATCTTATAATTTATATTGTTTATTATAAAACTGTTATATTATTGAAATATTATTTTTATTGAAATATTTTACTGAAATATTTTTATAATAATATAATTTTTATTATTTTATATATATTTTATCGTGTTTTGATTTTTTTTTTTTTTAAATGACGTATTGCAACATTGATATCGAATACGTTATCTACATTCGCACCCGCATCTATGAAACCTAGTCGTTAAGAGTGAGGGGTTAAAGCGTATAATGGATTTGCCTTGTTTGGGCTGGGCTTGTCATTTGAAGTAGAAATTGTCACAATGTTTTTTCTTGGAGCCTTATACCTAAACTAAGGCTAACTAATTGAAACTTCAATTCAGCTTTGGGCTTTACAAATAAGGGTAATTTTAACAGGAATCCAAAATTTGTATGTGCATGATTGCATGGTCATCTCTTGAAATATATATATGCGGCTAACATGTAAATTTGAAAAATATAAACTTTTCTTTGTATTGAAGAGAATAGTATTTTCGTTGGTTACTTGTTAGTAAATGGAAATAAATAATTTGTATTCAATGTATAAGAGTGATTTGATATACGATGATGACCACAACAACAAAGTTTTTATTTTCAAATAAATTAGGTAGGCTAGAAATGAAATTCAATCTAAAATAAATAATCAATACAAATAATAATAAATAATAATAAATAGTAAAATAGTAGTAAAAATAGAAGTATAGAAATGATAATACTAATGCTAATAATAATAATAATAATAATAATAATAATACAATATTCTACCAGCCATAAGTTTAGACTAACACTCTACGTCATTAATTCTAGACTAAAGTCGTACAATTATAATACTACTTCTAAAATTTAGTTTGTCACGTTCTGATACGTGGATCGCTGACTTCCATGCATTCCTATCTGACGCCAATTCTTTGGAGACATTCTATGCCTTTAAGTCTATTTTTACAACTTCATCCCAGTGTCAATTTCGGTCGACCCCTACCTCTACTTATATTTTCGACGCTGTTTAAAACTCCAATATGTACCGGTGCATAAAAAAGCCTCCACTATATATGCCCATACCATCTCAAACGATGTTGAACAAGTTTCTCTTCAATCGGTGCAACTCCGACCTTGTCACGTTATCGTCATTTCTAATGTGATCCTTTCTTGTATGCCCACATATCTACCGTAATATACGCATTTCTGTCACGCTCATCTTTTGTATGTGTTGCCCTTTAGTAGCCAACATTATGCTCCATACAATATTGCGGGTCTTGTCGTCGTCATATATAACTTACCTTTCAACATTTCTGAGACTTTCTTGTTGCATATGATGTCAGATGCTTGTCGTCATTTTATCCAACCCACTCTTATTCTATAGCTAACACCTTCATTAATCTCACCATCACTCTGTAGAACTGATCCCAAATAACGAAAGGTGATTCTTCTAAGCTCCTCATAATTGCTTGGGCACTTGAGAAATTTGGAGAACTTTGGGTGATTTGGAAGCTCGAGTTTTGATCAAGAAGAACTCAAAGCTAAATCAGTTTGTGTGAGGATGAGATCACTTGAGGAAGAAGAAGAAGAGGGCTATTAATAATCTTTCCAGAATATTCTTGTTACAGGAACGACGAAGACATCATTGCTCAAAATCTAAAAGAGAACAGTCGTACAAATCTTTCTTGCCATCATTACGCATGGGTTGACGAGGCAACAACACAAATCACAAGAAAATTGTCATAAACATTGTGCGAAAGAGAGACACGGAGACAAAAGAGAAAGAGGAACGCGAGAGAGAAGGAAACGAGCACAATGTAGAGTTCTATATTTTACTCGATCCTGTCTATTTCTTCGCCAATTCCTCTCTATAGTTCACATATTCCAAATCGATAGAATTACAACAGTGGAACGGTTTTAAACGAAATGAAATGAACCTCTTACGTTTTGATTTCGTTTAAATAACTAAATCCAGACTCATTTTCGTTTTTATTTCGTTGGGCCAAACCAAACCCATTTCGAACTTGTTTTCATTTGAACGAAACGAAATGAAAAACATGCGAAATAGCCAATATTAACAGTCCTACAAATATAATGTAATGAACAAAGAGCAAACTAGCAACTAGATTTAAAAAACCTACCAACGATGAATAAAAAATTAAATTTAAAAGAAAAGAAATAAATAAAGCTAAGATGTGATTAAGAGTTAAAAGGAGAGGTTTAAGCCTTTTGAACTTCTTTTTTAAACCCACTTCTTTGCCTCTCCCTTACACTTTCCCCGCATTCCATTTCTAACACCACCCCACTCTGCTCCGATGGGGTGCGCTGCGTCGCGAATCGACAACGAAGACACCGTGCGGCGGTGCAAGGAGCGGCGCCACCTCATGAAAGAGGCGGTGCACTCTCGCCACCTCCTCGCCTCCGCTCACGCCGACTACCTTCGCTCCATGCGCCTCGCCGCCGCATCCCTCTCCCGCTTCGCCGCTGGAGAACCTTTCCTCTGCATCTCCGACTCTACACCTCCTGTCTTGCTCCTAGCTCACAACCACCAAACAGCCGCCACTGCCACCTCTACCACCACCTCGCTTCCTCCCCCGACTCCTCAGCAGCCGCCACCTCCTTCAGTTCCGCATTACTCCGTTGCTTCATCTACCATCTCCAACACCAAGCTCCCACATATTCTATCCCGATCGACTAGTTCTTCTCGCCAGCAGTCTAATCATATCCCAAATCCAAATCCAAATCCACCACCTCGTTCGTTCAAATTGCCTCATATACTATCGGATTCAAGCCCCGCTCCTTCTACAAGAAAACGAGGTGATGTCAACTACGCAAGTCGAGCTAATCTCGCCTCAACTCCGTCAATGTCGTCTTCAGCTTGGGACTGGGAGAACTTCTATCCACCTTCTCCGCCTGGTTCGGAGTACTTCGAAAGAAGAAAAGCCGAGATGGAAGCTGCTAATCAACAACAGCGGCAGTATCACCATCAACTCAGAGAAGACGATGCGTTTTCTGATGATCAGGAAGAAGATGAAGGAGAAGAAGAAGGAGCAGATGAGTTTGACGAACATGAGAATCAATACATGTACAATGATCAGCACAAGCAACAAGAAGACAATGATGAGTTGGCATGTGGCGAATGGGATGAGAGATACACATCCACATCGAGCACTTCCTCCAGATCCAGATCCGATGGCTATGATGATATGAGATCAAGATCAGAGGCGTATGGATACGGAAACGGTTATGGTGCCCAATCCGCACAAGAGATTGGAAGATCAGTTCCACAATCAGAAATTGCGCCACCTTCATCAGCACTGACAGTTGGACCTGGTGCAGCTGTACACCACCGAACATTGGCTGAGATAGCAGCCTCAATAGAGGAGTACTTCATCAAGGCGGCTGAGGCCGGCAGTGTCGTGTCAGAGCTTCTAGAAACGGATCGGGCACAGCTCGACCGGAGCTTCAGTCAGCTCAAAAGTGAGTGATTCTTACTTTCGTTTTCTTAATTCTATATATCAGCTGTGGCCAATGTGTCTGGAATTATGTGTGTTTCTGAGTCCGCCAGCTGAAAACAATTGGATATTTGGATGTCTCATGTTAAGCCCGGCTTCTTGCTGCAGAGACTGTGTACCACTCAAATAGTGTTCTTAGTGCATTATCATCTACATGGAGCTCAAAACCACCATTGGCAGTCAAGTACCAGCTTGATGCCGTTGCGCTGCAGGAGACAGGAGGCAGCACAAGCCATGGTTCCACCTTGGAAAGGCTCCTTGCTTGGGAGAAGAAACTCTATGAGGAGGTTAAGGTAAATTTGAATTTAAAATTTACAGGAAATTTATCTTTATATTTATATTAGTTTATTTTTGTAGATATTGATTCCCTGCTTGATATTAATTTCCTGTGCATAGATCATCAAGGATCATTTTTGTTTCAATTACAATGACTGAAATTTTTTTATTGTTAAATTATAGGGTATTTAATGTTGTTTGTTGTCTTGTAATGGTCAATAAACTGCTCATATAGAGTATAGAACATGTTCTTATAATTGGGCCACTATATCTTGAAATAATTGAGCTTGGCTGTGTGTCAGATAATTTTTATTATCTGTAATCAAGAAAGTGGAGTATATGGTCTGAGCCACTTCTTCTTAGGTTGGTGTAAACTTTTAGAAATGGGGGGTCCCTTTTGTCTAATGTCAGTATTGTAATAGAAGAATAGGCATCTTGGCATCTTCCTTTAGCTCGTATGCTTCTCTTGTTTTCTTTTAGCTTACATAGTTATACATTGAATCATTCATACACGTCTATGAACTACAAAGTTGTACCAGTATAACTTATTAGCTAGTTTGGTATGTTTCAGCTGGCATGCAGCTCATACTGTAGTGATGTGGTTTTTTATGATGTGCATATATGCTTCAGAAAATGGTTTTGTTACGCAATAGTTGGATTATTTTTTATAATTATTCTCAGAAGGACTTTGGGGAACTTCTGACCTGAACCCTTTAGTCTTGAATTTCTCTGTGATTAAGTTTGCAGATTTTGTATCACAAGTGAAGCCCCTTTTTCCTCCTTTTTCATGGAGCTTTGGGTTTAGTAAAATTACAACTAGAAGGAACATGTGTACAGCTTGTTTTACTTCCTTATATCTTTGGGTCTACAGTTGAGCATACATGTGCTGTGGTAGGGATGCTTTAAATGGGATTCTTTGCAACCTTTATTGATAAGTAGGCTAACTAATTGATATAAAAGCATGCCACTTGTCTATCACTTTGTTCTTCAAGAAACAGTTTATTGTTGAATGCACTAGCTGCTGTGGGCCCCAGGAATTAAGTTCTATGTTTTGGTCGTTGAACTTAAATATTTTTTTTTTGCCTGCCTTCTTCTTCATTTGTGTATTTGATAATCTGGAGTGGGAGTGGGAGTGGGAGTGGGGTTGAGGTTGTTAGCTCAACCTATTATAAAATTTATAGTTGGATTTGGTTCTACCAATAAAGGAGGAATATGATCCTGTGGGACAAGTTGCTTATTGAAAAGGTTAGGAGCAATGAGTGGCTTAAGTTGTGTGGTGTTTTCATACTGATGTCAGTGATTCAGAACACGACACACTACTCTTTACTTGTGTTTTGAACAGGACTGTTCTTATATCCACTTGTTATGTAGTAACTTTGGAAGTACTTGGTATTTCCATTGTTACCTGTCCTCTACATTTTTTAAATTCTATCTGACACTAACCATTTTAATACTAAAATATAAAAAAATACTCTGCAATAGTCTTTGGTACCAAACATTAGATGTTGAAGACATCTCTTTATTATTCGCAGACAATTTCATATTGGTTTATGACCCTGTGCAAATATATTAATGTAGGCAAAAGAGAGCATCAAGATAGAACATGAGAAGAAGCTATCTACACTACAGAGCCAGGAGTACAGAGGGAAAGACGATGCCAAGCTGGACAAAACTAAAGCTACTATAAAGAGGCTCCAATCCCTAATCATTGTCACTTCTCAAGCTGTTACGACCACCTCTTCTGCAATCCTCACTGTTCGTGACAACGAGCTTGCACCACAACTTGTGGAGCTCTGTTATGCGTAAGTTGCTTTAATATCAGTGTCCTTTTACTGTTACATCCCAACTGAAATTCATTAGCATTTTACATCAAAATTTATGCTATGTCAAGTTGGAAGAACCTTTTCCTTTGGTTGTGTGAACAGGGAGTTGTGGCAAGTCTGTGTTAATTAAATAATTGTAAAGGTGAAGAGGACAGACTGAATGTTTAACTTACCAAGATGTCCTCAAAGACAATGAGGCTTGAAGAAGTTAATGCCCTAAAAAACTTGCAAACAAATTAGGTTTATTTATGATTTCTCCAGGCTATTTAATGCTTTTTTGCCCAAATGAAGCTCACAAATAATCCTGATTACTTCTTTAGGCTTCTGAAGATGTGGAGATCAATGCATCAGTTTCATGAGATACAAAGCAACATAGTGCAACAAGTTCGTGGCCTGATAAACCGTGCAGCTGGCGAACCAACTTCTGACCTCCAACGCATGGCAACTCGTGACCTTGAGGCTGCTGTTGCCAGCTGGCACTCTGCCTTTGGCCGTTTGATCAAGTACCAGCGAGACTACATTCGTTCTGTTTACAGCTGGCTCAAGCTAACCCTGTTTCAGGTCACCTCTGATGATCCCAAGAAAGACCATTCTACACCTATATCACTTGAACTAACTGCATTTTGTGACGAGTGGAAACAAGCGCTAGATCGTCTTCCAGACGCTGTTGCGTCAGAGGCCATTAAATCCTTCATGAATGTGATGCATGTTATTTACACTAAACAAGCTGACGAAATAAAGGTGAAAAAACGGGCAGATAATTTATCGAAAGAGTTGGAGAAAAAGGCCAAGGCATTAAGAGGTATAGAAAAGAAGTATTACCAGTCTTATTCCATGGTGGGGCTTGCCCTTCCAGGTAGTGGGCGTGATATCAATGAACAGGTCTTTGATACCCGGGACCCACTCGCCGAGAAAAAGGCTGAGCTTGCACTGGTTAGAAGGAAAGTAGAGGATGAGATGGCGAGGCATGGTAAGGCTATAGAGGTGACTAGGTCGATGACTCTCAACAATATACAAACAGGTCTACCAGGTGTGTTTCAGGCCATGACCGGGTTCTCAGCTCTGTTTGTGGAAGCACTCGAGACAGTTTGTAGACGGGCTGGCTCAGTTCATTGAATTTGGCTTGCACTGGCAGAAGGTTATTTTTTGTACCAGTAGAATGCTTTTTTTTTTTTACCCTTTTGTTGTATAAGATGAAAATATATATACATATATATAGCAAAGCTATATGTCAGGTAAGAATTGGAAGAGGGGGGTTTGTTTTGTAGATAAGTTCAGTTTTTGCTTTTTGTCATGATTGTGTCTCAAGTTTTCGTGAAAAAAAAGAGAACAGGGTTTGTTTTAGACGGTAACTCTGGATGTATTCATCTTAGTGTTAGCACCGACATAACGGGAACTGCGGTTATTTATTTATGGTGTGTAAGAAACATATGGATAAACCAAAAAGATGGAACAAGCATTCTAACAGGGAATTAAAACGTAAATTTGCTAGGAAGTATAAGGATGAGAAATAAATCTGAGTCGTTTCAATTGCAACTTCGATGAGGTTTGCTGGTCTAGAATAGTTTAGATATGAAGGAATATAGGAATCCTAGAATCCTGTACTGTTCTAGACTAGTCTTTGCTGAAAAAGGTTTAGCTTCCCCTAGTAACATGGGGCTGTATACAGTATTGAAAAATAAAACTATGTTGTTGCTTGCTCATTTGGTTGATGAACATTATGAGCCGAAAGAGCACGACACGCATGCACTAAATGCCAGGCGGTACATGGTGAGGCAATGAGTCAGCAGAAGCCACCAACCAATCAACCATGCAAGAAAAAGGAAAGAAAAATGAGAGTAGAAGATTAGGCTTCTGTTCTGTTTCACACTTTTGGTAGGTAGGTTGGTAGCTGAAGAGAGTGAATCGGTGAAGCTCGACGACAAGCTTATTTTGAGTGGGAGAATAAATGCCAAAGGCATCTCCAGCTGGTTTTGTAAACCTTTTCACTTGACGCATTCGCCGTTTGAAGCTTTGGTTTGGCTTATAGCTCAATTTGGTTTATGCAAGAAAGATTTATTTATTAATTAGATCTATGCCCAAATCTGAAAACTGGAAGTCAGAAAAAAAAATACTCAGATTAAGACTGCTTTGCGCTTGTTTGTTTAGACAATAATGCAAAACATGTAAAAAAAAAGCAACCTGATCCATATACTGTAGTATATAAATTGAATTTGATTGCTCTAATAGTGTAGATATAAAGTATCCATAGTGTATGCTAGAATCTGCAGTAACATATTTTGGGTGAAGCACCCCTACTCGAATCCGATGCACCATAGCGGCATGCTAGAGACTACAAGGAAATTATAGGAGGCGATGTCACCACACCTTTTTAACCAATGGACCAAAAATGCATTCTGTTTCAAGGAGGAGACAGATTTCTTTTGAAACAAATATACACATAACTTCTAATGTAGTAACAACTATTCAAAAGAAACAATTTCAAACAAATTAACATAAAAAAAAATCACGAGAAAAATTTCTATTAGGACCTTGTGGTCATGAGGTGTACATCCAAACAGTTCTGTCAAACAAATACTAAATACATCAAGAGAGAACCGAGAACAGAAAAACACAATTGTAGCTCGACAAATTTTTGTTGTAATGTTAAATTTTACAATTTGAAGTTTGTACCAAATTTCAAAATAGATTACAAAATGTTTCCAATTCATCCTTAATTTCTCATCTTTAGCAACAAACCGGAGAAGATCAGTGCAATGTGTCTAATAATAAGACGAAAATGTAAACGACATATTGGTTTTTGATGCTCTTGAATAAAAAACTTGTTTCTTTGACTGTAAGATAAAATTATAAGTAATTGATAAATAATTCCAAACTTGTTGTTACTTACTCTTTATTTCTGCATTTTCTTTTCTATTCACTTTTCAGTTTTTCTTTTGTACTTCTATTTGGTCTGGTCTGGTATTATGACGAAAATGTAAACGACATATTGATTTTCAGTTTTTCTTTTGTACATCTTCCACTCTGACAGCTCCATTGCGAATCACCTAATCTCTCCATCAACCTGACCCCTCTACCATCAAACGATAATCCTCCACCTCCTTCACACTAAAGGTTCGAACCACTCACTATAAAAAATCAGACTTATTATGTCGGATTCTATCCCATGTCCGCTATAAAAATCGATCTTTTATAGCGGCATTTACCCCACGTCCACTACAAAAACCACTTTTAATAGCAGGTCTTTGTCAGGTTCGCTATAAAAGTTGTTAAAAAAATGAATTCTAGGCGCCTCGTGACCCGAATGCCTGACCTATTTCAGCCTTTAATTAATTTTCTACCACGAGGTTCACTTTGTATATTTTCAAATTCACCCTTGAAAATTCCATTAATTAATTTGCTTCTCTTTAGTATGAAGCTGATTCAACCAACTGAAAATTTTATTAATTATTTTGCTTCTCTTGATGGTATGGATGCCTAGAATCCGGTCAAAGAACAAAAACAAACTTAATGTGACGAATGGCGAGATCAGGCCAAAGAACAAAAAAAATATTGGAACAAAGGCCTAACATACGACAAAAAAAAATGAGTTTAGAATTTTTTCTTCTGAAAATGACCTACGATCATAGAAAATATTCTAAAAATTATCTAAGATCATAGAAATTCTTCTAAAAATGACCTAAGATCATAGAAATTCTTCTAAAAATGATCTAGGATATTATTTTTATGACAGAGAGATCCCATCTCTCATGTCTCAGCTGTACG
>CAXKVX010001866.1:0-70247 GCA_964058865.1 Eleocharis quinqueflora | reverse complement strand
GACCACTCTCCTAAAACATTTTGATTGTGACTCAATGTCAAAAGGAACAAACTAATAGATGTAGAATCAAATGTTGATATTTATAGTGTAAGAGAGGATGAAAACAAGCACAAACGATGAGCTAGTCTCGATGGTCCAACAAAAGAAGGTTTATTCAAGAACTATGGAAGAGGTTGAGAATTGCACGATTATGGACACATCAAAATTAAAAGAAAAGGCAATGGAGCAAGATTAAGAGATATAATGCTCCACTTCTACTAGCCGAGCTAGTGATGTACACTTAAACCTCTAATTTAAATTCTAGAGAAAATAAATTTTTATATCACCGATAAGTGAAATTGAAACTACAAATGTGTTTGTAAATGGGAATACTCATTATGATACAATTGAGGGATCAAGTGTAAAATATGTGAGCTTGACTCCAAAGTGAAAGATTACAAGTTAAAGCTACAAAAATTTGATGAATTAGAAAAGAATTGTCAAACACAAATAAAAAATAGGATTATTGAAAGAAAAGTGCAAACTCTAGAAAAAGAAAATAAAAGTTTATAATCATCTAGTACATTAAATAGTAACACTAGGATGAAATTGACTAAAGTGTTAGAGGGACAAAAACCTCATTATAAATCGGGTATTAGTTATAAGAACTCATCTCATTTAAAAATTAAAAGATCTGAGGGTCACAAAAATAATTAAAAATAATTTCAAGAATTAAATGCCAAAATGTGAAGCCTACAAGAGTTAAATTGGACAAGAAGCACAATCATGCATTTTAATATAAACAAAACATTAGAAATACTAATGTAGATCAAAGAGTGTTCTCAAACCAACCCAAAGACTCATTTATTCCTAGTTGGTCTCAAAATATTTATTTCAAAGGTCTTGATGGATGATTTTTTGAAATTAAAATCATTTCTTAAAACAACCTCAAAGAAATGAGCGCAGCCATGTTATTCCTCAACATAACTTTAAAACGAGGCTATAAATTATCAACACATTGCTAAACAAAATATAAATTTCCAATGGTTATAGTCAAAATTATTTTACTACGCATGGTTATAATGGAAAATATTTTTTATACATAACCACCATTAATAGTTTTGAATGGTAAGAATTGTGGAGAAAAGGACTGGGGGCATGGTAGAAAACCTACCGTGCGGTGGGGTTGTTTCTGTCGCACGGTAGATTTTCCGCCGTTCTAGCTATTGAATCTAAAAAATCAAACAGCTTGGCTATTTTTCTCGCAAACTTTTTCATAATTACCAAAAAAAATCATGCACACATAAATAGTGAGACTAGTGTATTTTGTTACGTGTGATTCCAACAATATTTTGTATTCAAAATTACAAATTGTAAGATTCAAATGATCAATCCAAATTGTTGAATATGATCTATGTATTGAAATCTACTTAAAAACATAATTTTAGAATTTTCTTTACTATTTGTAGATAGGTGAAAAATATTTTAATCTAATTGTTTATGAACAATTCAATACGAATGATTTTTCATCTTACTAAAAATAATAAGAAAATATGAAAAACATAAGATTGAATACCCAAATAGATTTTAATATGTAGATATTCAATAGTTTGGATCTGTCAACTTTAAAATTAGAGGTATATATGCAAAGTAGTACTGAACATAACTAAAAAAAAATACAAGAATTAAGATAATTCTATGAATTCTTTTGAGAGAAAACAAAGATGAATAACTTCAGAAGTCTTGTATAGTACGAAAATAATTTATTAACATTGCTTCATTACAAGAATAAATTAAAATATCATGTTTGGTAGAGAGATACTTAATAAAACTTTTATTTTTACTAGAAATTGCAATGCGACTTAATGTCGCTTCTTGTTTTGTTCTTTTTGTAGAAGAAAAATCTTTTGTACTAGAAAACAAAAACATAATTATATGAACTTCAATCTTTTTGTAAAATAACATTAATGTTTCACGTAGAGTTATATAATAATAAATATCCTAAATCTTTTTTTCTTTTGAAAGCACGATGATTTATACGAAATGACAAATGTGTGAACATTAATGGCATGAAATTAATGTTATTAATGATTTATACTGAAATTAATTGCGTGAAATTATTGATGTGAAATTAATGGTGTGTCTCATTAATGACGTATCGTGTGTTCGATAACCTAGACACACGAACAATAAAAATTGAATAGCAAAATGACGTGTCGACATGTTCGAAAAATTGGACACGCCGACACCGAGCAAGTTTTATATATAGTATTGATATCTCATTATTCTATTTTATATCACGCGATTAACGTTATCTTCTCACTCTTCACTACTACAGTTTTGGCTTTTAAAACTGGCCTAATATGGCCTTTAAAATTGGACCTAGGGCCGGTGTTATGGGGGGCTGTTAAAGAGTTTGTGTGGTCCTCTTTTAAAGGTTGGACCTTTAACACTGGAGTGCAAACAAACTCCGCTGTTAAAGGTGAATTTTTAAATCAGACTGCAAACAAATGCCGCTATTAAAGACCGCCTATTACATTGAATTGCACACAAGCGTCGATTTTAAAGGTCGTCTATTAACCCAAACTATATATAAAAAAATGCTGATGAAAGTTGTTCAGTAATTTTATTCTAAAATCTGGTCAAAGAAAAGAAAAATAAATGGACAGATCCTTAGTCTCCGGTCGAAGAAATGAATTCTAGCATTTTTTTTAAAAATGACCTAGAATCTTAGAATTCTTCTAAAATCGATCTAGAATATAAATTTAAAAATAACCTAAAATTTTAGAATTTCTTCTAAGAGGGACCTAAGATATTATTTTGTTTAATGAAAAATCATCTAATTTCACATATTTTGTCAAGCTAAGATTATTAAATGATTATTTGTTAATTTCAAAAAAGATTAAAAATATGAAGAAAAAACGAAATCTTCAATTAAATCTTCTTCAAATCTCTTCTTCAAATATTCTTCAAAGAAATCTTTTGCAACTCTTCAAACCTTCAAATATCCACCAATATTACAAGAGTTTTTTCAAGTAGTTAGATTTTGATTGTTGAGAGATAGAGAGAAATGAGAGATGAAATGAAAATTAAAGAGGTTATAGAGAGATGGGAGAGGCAAAAGAAGGGAGCAATCCGTGGGTATTATCTGAGTGATTAATGAGCGTTGGATTGATTTCAAATAGACGATGTAGATTAAAGAGTCATAAGTCAATTAGTGGGTTTTCTTAAAAAACCTTTTAAAATCGGACTCACCAAGCAATCCGCTATTAAAATTATTTTTAAAATCGGCACCCCAAACAATCTGCTATAAAAGTCTATTTTTAAAACCCAACTTTACTATGGTCCGCTATAAAAAGTTTTAAAATCAGACCCTTATAACCCTCACTTTTAAAGGTCGCTATTTAAAATCGGAGGTTAAAAGGGATCCGATTTAAAAGATCCTTTACAGCGGACTACTCTGTGAATTTGTTGTTAAAGGAACTTTTTAAACCAGATTCCTTATAAACTTCGGTTTAAATCCTTATTTCTAATTATTTTACAATCTTTTACACCCAAATTTTGTTAAAATTCGGTTTTAAATCTATATCCAATTTAAAATGATCGTTTTTAAAGGTTCTTTCTGAAGTAGTGCTTTAACTTTATCACTCAACCAAACATAAATAAAAAAATAAATATTTTTATGACCTTATTTTTGTAAGGGGAACGAGAAGAGATAACTTCATTTTCATTGCCAACGAGGATATCTCCTTGTTAAGTGCGATGATAACTGCTTTGTTTGTATCCTCCATGTTAGGTGCGAGGATAACTGCTTGATAGCATCATCCTTGTTAAGTGCGATGATAACGGCTTTGTTCGTATCCTCCTTGTTTGATATAAGAATAATCTTTGTTTGCTATGAAGATAAATAAGTAAGTTTTATTTTCTTGACGTTATTTGTTACATGAATAACTTTGAGGGGAATGTTTGATTCAGAGATAATTATAAACATAGACACGCGATAGAAACTTTCATTTCTAACAATAATTATCCTTGTTAGGTGTGACGATAAAAAAGGTAACCATAATTTCATGACTATGTTGCTTGAGGATAACTTTAAGAGTCGTGTTTGATGTGAAAATAATTATGAACAGAGTCACGTGATAGAAGCTTTTGTTTATATTCTCCTTGTTAGATACGGCGACAAAAAAACCATAATTTAATGAGATTGTTTTGTGAGGATAACTTCAAGGTCATATTTCGTAAAGAGAAACTCTTATCTTGATAAAGGTGATTTTTCCAATTCTTTACGTAATATCGCGAGTATCTTCTTACTATTATGATTAATGTTTAATGTTATGTCTTTACGTTAATTTACCTTTATTATCTCTATTAGGTATGTCGATAAAAAGTTAATCTTAATTTCATAACTATGTTTCGTGAGGATAACTTCATGAGTCGTGTTTGGTGTGAAAATGATTATAAACATAGTCACATGATATAAGTTTTTGTTTCTATTCTCCTTGTTAGGTGAGACGATGAAAACTTAATTTAATGACATTATTTCGTGTGGGTAACTTCAAGGGTCATGTTTGGTAGAGAGAAACTCTAATCTTGATAAAGGCAATTCCTCTAATTCTTTATGTTATATCACGAGATATGAGATTTCTTCTCAATGTTATCGTTAATGTTATGTTTTATGTTAATTTATCTTGCTTTATTTCTCTATCTCTAATAATATGTTGCAAGGAATTAATTTATTATTCTTATAATGCTTTCAATAAATGAATATTTGTTAATTTCAATAAACATTACAAATATGAAGAAAAAGCGAAATCTTCAATTAAATCTTTTTCAAATCTCTTCTTCAAATTTTCTTCAAATAAATCTTCTTCAACTCTTCAAATCTTCGAATCTCCACTAATATTAGAAGAGTTTTTTCAAGTAGAAATATTTTGATTGTTGAGAGATAGAGAGAAATAAGAGATGAAATGAAAATTAAAGAGGTTATAGAGAGATGGGAGAGGCAAACGAAGGGAGCAATCCATGGATATTATCTGAGTGATTAATGAGCGTTGGATTGATTTCAAATGGACGATGCAGATTAAAGAGTCATAGGTCAATCAGTGAGATTTCAGAAAAACCTTTTAAAACCGGACCCACCAAGAAATCATCAATTAAATATACTTTTAAAATCGGCACCCCCAAACAATCCGACTTTACTATGGTCTGCTATAAAAAGTTTTAAAATTGGACCCTTATAACCGTCCGCTTTTAAAGGTAGTTATTTAAAATCGAAGATTAAAAGGGATCTGATTTAAAAGATCCTTTACAGCAGACTCCTTTGCGAATCTATTGTTAAAGGAACTTTTTAAACCGGATTCCCCATAAACTTCGATTTTAATCCCTATTTCTAATTATTTTACAATCTTTTACACCCAAATTTAGTTAAAATTCGATTTTAAATCTATATCCGATTTAAAATGGTCGGATTTGAAGGTTCTTTCTGTAGTAGTGTTTTAACTTTACCACTCTACCAAACATAAACAAAAAATAAATATTTTTATGACCTTATTTTGTTAAGGGGAACGAGAAGAGATAACATTATTTTCATTGCCAACGAGGATATCTCCTTGTTAAGTGCGATGATAACTACTTTGTTCGTATCCTCCATGTAAGGTGCGAGGATAACTGCTTGTTAGTATCATCCTTGTTAAGTGCGATGATAACTGCTTTGTTCGTATCCTCCTTGTTTGATATAAGAATAATCTTTGTTTGCTATGAAGATAAATGAGACGATGAAAACTTAATTTAATGACATTATTTCATGAGGGTAACTTCAAGGGTCATGTTTCGTAGAGAGAAACTCTTTATCTTGATAAAGGTGATTCCTCTAATTCTTTACGTTATATCACGAGATATGAGTTTTCTTCTCACTGTTATCGTTAATGTTATGTTTTATGTTAATTTATCTTGCTTTATTTCTTATCTCTGATAATATGTTGCAAGGATTATTATTCTTATAATGCTTTCAATCATTATGCAAATAATATTTACATATATCCTCATAAATTTATTTTATGATCCAAGCATATCATATTAAATTACATATTATTTTAATATTTTATCGCATTTGTCATGAGATTAAATACATCATATAAACATAAAATACTCGTTATTTCTATTCATTTGGTATAACTTTTAGATGATCTATGTCATCTTAGGATATAATAAAAATATCTTATATTATGGACCGTGTGTTTGGCCTTGTCTCTCATACTTTGCGTGCAAGAGGGCACAGTTCAATTTTGTAAAAGACTTGTGTGTTTAGTGCAGCAACTCGACCTCTTTATCACGTCGGGAGTCCAAGAGTGTAAGCTCGTCAATAGTCGAACTCCGTTAAATCTTGGTGTCTCGTGAGATTGCATTGTTTGCAATTTCTCAACTCTTCTACTTATTTGAAATGCTACATAATTGTTTGAAATTAATTGAAGTGCTAGATTTGTAATTCTTTTGAATTATTTACGCTTCCGCAAATTATAATAACATTAAGCCAAACATGTTGATTGTTTAAATTAATATAATTATTGTGACTTAGGAATTGTCATTAGAAAAATAAATTACGCATTATTTACAAAAATAACCTTAGAACTTTAAGAAAAACGTATTCACTCCCTCTAGGGTTTTAAAGGTAGCTATTTAAAATCGGACCCTTATAACCCCCACTTTTAAAGGTCGCTATTTAAAATCGAAGGTTAAAAGGGATCCGGTTTAAAAGATCCTTTACAGTGGACTACTCTGTGAATTTGTTGTTAAAGGAACTTTTTAAATCAGATTCCTTATAAACTTCGGTTTAAATCCTTATTTCTAATTATTTTACAACCTTTTACATCCAAATTTAGTTAAAATTTGATTTTAAATCTATATTCGGTTTAAAATGATCGTTTTAAAGGTTCTGTCTAAAGTATTGCTTTAACTTTATCACTCTACCAAACATAAATAAAAAAATAAATATTTTTATGACCTTATTTTGGTAAGGGGAACGAGAAGAGATAACTTCATTTTCATTGCCAACGAGGATATCTCCTTGTTAAGTGCGATGATAACTACTTTGTTTGTATCCTCGATGTTAGGTGCGAGGATAACTGCTTGTTAGTATCATCCTTGTTAAGTGCGATGATAACTGCTTTGTTTGTATCCTCGATGTAAGAATAATCTTTGTTTGTTATGAAGATAAATAAGTAAGTTTTATTTTCTTGACGTTATATGATACATGAATAACTTCAAGGGGAATGTTTGATTCAGAGAAAATTATAAACGTAGACGCGCGAAGAAACTTTCGTTTCTAACAATAATTATCCTTGTTAGGTGTGACGATAAAAAGGTAACCTTAATTTCATGACTATGTTGCTTGAGGATAACTTTAAGAGTCGTTTTTGATGTGAAAATTATTATGAACCTAGTCACGTGATAGAAGCTTTTGTTTATATTCTCCTTGTTAGATACGGCAACAAAAAACCTTAATTTAATGACATTGTTTTGTGAGGATAACTTCAAGGTCATATTTCGTAAAGAGAAACTCTTATCTTGATAGAGGTGAATTTTCCAATTCTTTACGTAATATCATGAGTATCTTCTTACTATTACGATTAATGTTTAATGTTATGTCTTTACGTTAATTTACCTTTATTATCTCTGTTAGGTATGTCAATAAAAAGTTAATCTTAATTCCATGACTATGTTTCGTGAGGATAACTTCATGAGTCGTGTTTGGTGTGAAAATAATTATAAACATAGTCACATGATATAAACTTTTGTTTCTATTCTCCTTGTTAGGTGAGACGATGAAAACTTAATGACATTATTTCGTGAGGGTAACTTCAAGGGTCATGTTTGGTAGAGAGAAACTCTTATCTTGATAAAGGCGATTCCTCTAATTCTTTACGTTATATCACAAGATATGAGTTTTCTTCTCATTGTTATCGTTAATGTTATGTTTTATGTTAATTTATCTTGCTTTATTTCTCTATCTCTAATAATATGTTGCAAGGAATTGATTTATTATTTTTACAATTCTTTCAAACATTATGCAAATAATATTTACATATATCCTCATAAATTTATTTTATGATCAAAGCATATCATATTAAATTACATATTATTTTAATATTTTATCGCATTTGTCATGAGATTAAATCCATCATATAAATGTAAAATACTCGTTGTTTCTATTCATTTGGTATGACTTTTTAGATGATCTATGTCATCTTAGGATATAATATAAAATATCATATTTTATGGACTATATGATGTTCTATCAGTACATTATAGTCTCTCAAACGTTATATGTTGTATCAGATAATTTTTTCATATTTGTCAATTTGCAAAGAAAACTTGAATTTTACAAGATTGTGTGTTGTTGAGATTCTTACATGGTCTTGGATGCAAGATTGAAACAGTAAAATTATGAGCAAGCAAAATGGTCAAGAACAAGCTAAAGAAATCAAATGCAAGCTCAGGAGTTTATTAGGTTATTTGTAAAATGAAGAATATTTAAATTTGGGATTTAATAGAGCAAAGAAAACAAATCAATTGATCCGGCGTTATGTAACACCAAGTTGAGAACCCTTAGATCCGGCTAAATTCCAATTGGCCGATTAACTCATTATATAACACCAAGTTGGTGTTATAACGGTAGACAACAAAACCAAAAACTGGCTAAGTATTGAACTGACCGAGCCTAGCATTACATAACGCTAAGTAGAATTATAACTGTAGAACAAAGAAAAACCATAAACTGGCTAAGTATTGAAGATCGATCCTAGCTTTACATAACGTCAAGTAACATTACAAAACTATACCAATGAAAAACTAGCATTTAGCTAAGTATCGAATTGACCGAGCCAACTGTTATGTAACCGTCAGATAGGTTATAACGATAAACCAAGAAATAGAACAGAATTAGGGCAAGTATCAATTTGACCGAGCCTACCGTTATGTAAAGACAAGTTAGCGTTATAACACCAACTTATGTCTTCTGAAAAGTTGGGAATAAAATTTGAATATTTTGTCGGATCTTAACATAGCGTTAACGGTACGAAAATAAACAGCGATAGCGTTATAACACTCTATATAAACAAGGCAGCTTGTAACCTTTCTTCTAAAAGAGATTCTAGTTGTTTTCTGAAAATATTAACAACCACCATTGACAACCCCTTGAGCTATAATCATATTGTAAAAACCTTTGTTCTATATCTCAAATTTATCTATTCGAATTAGATCAAAATTATTGTGTGAGATTTGAGAGAGAATTTATATTTTCCACTTATTTACTTAGTCGTTGTGCTACCGTGTATTTGGCCTTGTCTCTCATACTTCGCGTGTAAGAGGGCACTGCTCAATTTTGTACAAGACTTGTGTGTTTAGTGTATCAACTCGACCTCATTAACGCGTCAGGAGTCCATGTGTGTAAGCTCGTCAATAGCCGATCTTCGTTAAATATTGGTGTCTCGTGTGATTGGATTGTTTGCAATTTCTCAACTCTTCTACTTATTTTAATTGCTACATAATTGTTTGAAATTAATTGAATTGCTAGATTTGTAATTCTTTTGAATTATTTACGCTTCCACAAATTATAATAACATTAAGCCAAACGAGTTGATTGTTTAAATTAATATAATTATCATGACTTAGGAATTGTAATTAGAAAAATAAATTGCACATTACTTGCAAAAATAACCCTAGATAAAGAACATGGCATTTTGAAGTTATATAGAAGAACCTCCAATATTTTACCAAAACTGCGATAATTTTTTGTTTTGGAGAATGTCAATGAAAAGTTATTTAGAAACACTTGAAGTTTGATATGTGGTAGATAAAGAACATGTACCAACCTATGAAGAAGACGATGGAGCAAGATTAAGAGATAGAATGCTCCATTTCGACAAGCCGAGGTAGTGATGTACACTTAACCTCTAATTTATATCACCGATAAATGAAATTGAAACTACAAATGTGTTTGTGAATGTGAATACTCATTATGATACAATTGAGGGATTAAAGTGTAAAATTTGCGAGCTTGACTCCAAAGTGAAAATTACGAGTTAAAGCTACAAAAATTTGATGAATTAGAATAAAATTGTCAAACACAAATAAAAAATAGGATTGTTGAAAGAAAAAGTGCAAACTCTAGAAAAAGAAAATAAAACTTTATAATCATCTAGTACATTAAATAATAACACTAAGATGAAGTTGAGTAAAGTGTTAGAGGGACAAAAACCTCATTATAAATCAGGTATTAGTTATAAGAAGTCATCTCATTTAGAAATTAAAAGATCTGAGGGTGACAAAAATAATTAAAAATAATTCAAGAATTAAATGCCAAAATGTGAAGCCTACAAGTGTTAAATTGGACAAGAAGCACACTCATGCATTTCAATATAAACAAAACATTAGAAATCCTAATGTAGGTCAAAGAGTGTTCTAAAACCAACCCAAAGACACATTTGATCCTAGTTGGTCTCAAAATATTTATTTCAAAGGTCTTGATGGATGATTTTTTGAAGTGAA
Organism: Eleocharis quinqueflora; assembly: GCA_964058865.1. Taxonomy (NCBI): domain Eukaryota; kingdom Viridiplantae; phylum Streptophyta; class Magnoliopsida; order Poales; family Cyperaceae; genus Eleocharis; species Eleocharis quinqueflora. Next base: position 59,720 of record CAXKVX010001866.1, on the reverse strand, counting down.
AATCATTTCTTAAAACAACCTCAAAATGCACATTACTAAACAAAATATAAATTTTAACAAACTAAAGTATGACTACAAGATACCCATATCTCCAATAAGTCAAACTCAAAGATTGAAAAAAGACTTTAAAACTCATTTTCGATAGAAAATAGAAAATATGCATACATGTGCATTTTGCAATTATTATTGCAAAAAAGGTCATATATCGTTAGAGTGCAATCTTAAGAAGGGAGACAACAAATTGAACGTTGCTTGGGTTCCTAAGATTCAACCGAAATTGCCTTGATGCATGATTTTCTTTCCCCCAATACTCACATGCCACATACTTAGGAAGAGTAAAAAAATATACAATATTTACATTATCAATTTAATTACTACCATTCCCATATTGAATTGTATTATTGCCTATTATGAAGCATGAGCTAAAATAAATAAACTTATTAAGCATTATAATTTCCAATAAATATTTGAAATGATAAAGTCTCCGAAATAAACATATTTGAAATCTTAAAATAATTTAAAGCATAGCATGTTGAATACATGAATGTGTCAAATATCTTGAAATTTAATAACTTAATTCAAATTGTAAGATCCAAATTCATTAGTAAAAGAATACCCTCCCTCAATGCTTTCATGCCATATATTTAGGGGGAGATAAACAAATAAAGTGCTAGTATTGTTAAGAAAATAACTTTTGAATTCTAAATCTCATTGTTATTCCTTCAAATATTTTAGGAAAGATGATTTAATTGTGCCACATAAGATTTCAACAACATTTGACTTATATAAGCCCCAAGTTGAGTCATGTTAAATATGTATTAGCATAACAACAAAATTCCATTCCAAAGTCGTCAAAATTTGCTCAAAATTCGTGACCAAAATTCTTAAAACCTGCAAAAACACGTCCTAGCATTATATAACGCCACATTGGCGTCACAACGCTATGCCAAACATTTCTGAGCAATCAAGAAAATAGCCAAGTTTCAAAACTCACATAATGAAGTGTTACAAAATGCTACAGTAGCATTACAACGTTATGCTCTCAAACTCGTGTAGTATTTCAAATTCAGAAAACAATTCTCCTAAAGTTATGACACAAATTATAGTGTTATAACGGTACAATTCACATAACATGATTTTTGTGTGTTTATTAAACTAGTGCCTTAATTAAGAATACTATGCAATGATGATGACTAGTTGCTATTTGTTTTGTTCTTTATCTTGCATTCTACATTATCTATGTGCTATTTATGATTGATGTTATCTTATAATTTTGATGTGAATGTTAAGCTTATATGTGCGTAAATTCAAAATAAAAAATAAATTGAGGTGGAGTTATTTATTTAGGGGGGGGGGTTATACAAATGAATTGCTATATCATTGATTCATCTCTAGTTAACACATGCTTGCATTAAGGGAGAGTCATCAAATTTTAATACAAATTTACCTTTTGCACGATTTTCAAAAATAGAGAGAAATCATATGTGCTAAAAAAATACCAAAGCTATTTTTTTAAACATGCACATATATTATAATTTTGTAAACCAACAAAAGGGAGAGATTGTTGTATCAAATAACTTTTTCATATTTGTTGATTTGCAGAACAAACTTGAATTTTACAAGATTGTGTGTTGCTGATATCTTACATGGTCCTGGATGCAAGATTGAAGAAGCAAAATTAGGAGCAAACAAAATGGTCAAGAACAAGCTAAGAAAATCAAATGCAAACTCAGGAGTTTATTAGGTTATTTGTAAAATGAAGAATATTTAAATTTGGGATTTAAAAGAGCAAGTAAAACAAAATAACTGATCTGGTGTAATGTAACGCCAATATAACACCATGTTGAGAACCCTCAGATCTAGCTAAATTCCAATTAACCGAGTTAATCGTTACATAACACCAAGTTGGTGTTATAATAGTAGACCAACAAAACCAGAAACTGGATATGTATTGAATTAACCAAGCCTAGCATTTCATAATGCTAAATAGCTTTATAATGATAGACCAAAGAAAAATCAGAAACTGACTAAGTACTGAACTAATCGAGCCTAGAGTTACATAAAGCTAAGTAGCATTATAACTATAGACCAATGAAAAACCAGAATTCGGCTAAGTATCGAATTGATCGAGCCAACAGTTATGTAACTATAAGATAACGTTATAACAATAGACACAGGCCATGATTAGAGCAAGTATCCAATTAACCGAGCCTATCGTTATATAATGCCAATTTGGCATTATAATGCCAACTTATTTCTTCTGAAAAGTTGGAAATAACATTTGAATATTTTGTCAGATCTTAACATAGCGTTATAATGGTACGAAAATACACAAGTTTAGCGCATCAGCTCGACCTCAATATCGCATCGGGGGGTTGGGAGTCTCGGAGAGTATGCTCGTCAATAGCCGAACTCTGTTTAATCTTGGTGTCTTGTGTGATTGCATTATTTTGTGACTTCTCAACTCTTCTACTTAATTTAATTGCTACATAATTGTTTGAAATTAATTGAATTGCTACATTTGTAATTGCTTTGAATTGTTTAAGCTTCCGCAAATTAGAATAACATGAAGCCGAATCGGTTTATTGTTTAAATTAATATAATTGTTATGACTTAGGAATTGTCATTAGAAAATTGAATTGCACATTATTCGCCAAAAAAAACTCTAGAACTTTAAGAAAACTCTATTCACCCATCTAAGGTTCAACAACATAGTCATATGTGCTTCATCAACTTTATTTTTGTTTATTTTGTCTCATGATATTATGAATAATATGTGAAATATGATAGTGTCATTTTCGCATTATATTCGCTTTCTTGATCTCTCAAGTAAATAATAGTTATAACTTTGATAGGCCATTGTACTAATGGTCCACTAGGGTCATGGCCAATTAAGGCCTAGAAAATAGATTGGGAACTTGGCGACATAGTCCAAGCCCCCTGAGGAGCCTGCCAAACGACAAGATGAGTAACTCTCCGAATTACCCTCGGGAGGACGGGTGACTCCCCGAATGATGCCCCGAAAAACGACATTCAGCACCTCTCGAATACACCTTGCAACCGACTTTATGTGTTGTTATGAACGATTCTGCCATGATCTCATGCCGAATACACCTCCTCACATGATTTAATAACCATCAAGAAACTACTCTTATGGCGGTTATACAGGAGCACCCTATAAATACCCTACTCGCTATTTTCAAAGGGGACAAAATTGGACAACAAGGCAGAGACACTGCCAAAATCCACACGCACATACACAGAGAGACAAACTAACTCCTAGTTAGGCTGAATCTCCATAGACACACACATGACAAGACTACCTGACACTAAGTCAGTCTGTATCACTGATCGTAGGACCGACCAAACAACAGACAAGGTTTTCTAATGATGAACACAAATGATTTATGCATGCCAATGGAGGGAGAAAGCAGTTGACGAAAGAGACCAAGGAATATCCAAATGGAAACTCCTGATGGTCATGTGCAAAAAGTGCCCTATAACCCTCCCACGTCGATGGAGTTACGAGTAGCATGTAACCAACCCTAGATAATGCCCGAACTAGAGGCCATTTTCTGACATGCTCGCGAAGGTCTAATCCTTCAGGAGGGTATTCCTCCCCATTGAGAAACCATGCTGCCTTTGACACCACCACCCCCTTCATCCCAACATATTCTAGTCTATCAAACTCAACAAACAGCACAAATCCATGTGCGGACTCGCATCGTTGCACAACCAAAAGTCTCTACAACACCAGCCTAGTGAATAGGGTATTATTGATATCATTACTTGCACATTCCAAACATACAAGGGATATATTATCGTCTTGATGTCTTAGAACTTCATATGTAGTACTATATTATAATAGCATCTTTATAACTCCTGATTAAGGCGAGCATTTGATGATATTAATAACAAGTATTTTCCATATCAAAAAACTAAATATCTCAAATATTAATCGAACACTCATGAAATATAAATGAATGTGAATATTGTTCACATATTTCATATCATGGTCATTTAATTTCTTGTTCCAAACAATAACTCATGAGATTAAATGGATAATCCCTTATCCTTTGATATATGAAACTTGACCAACATTTAATCATCATGCTAACCTCATAGAGATAATAAGAATATCATGCTAATTACTCTCAGTTAGAGATATTTAAAGTTTTATCATCCTTGAATATAGTATTTCATAATTCAAGTCACGAACTTCTAGAATGAGCTATGATGATATAACTCATGGTATAAATGACATAAGTTATCAATTATTGACTAAATTGCAAAAACCAACTTTTGATTCTAGTGCACACATATATGCCTTAAAAATGCACATTGTGTCTTTTCAAGTGTCGTGAAATGACGTGTTTGCAGAAATTTTTTCATATGACGTGTAATGACATGTAACGTGTCAAAAACGATGAAAGTGTGACATCACGCGTAGTTACGTCGTGTCATGTTGTGGCGTGTAGACGTGTCACATATACGACACATCAATTCAATATTTTTTATTTAGTCGTGTCATGTTGTGGCGTGTAGACGTGTCACATATACGACACATCAATTCAATATTTTACGTCGTTTCAATACATTAATTAAAATCTGATTTAATTTCTTACTTTTCATTAAACTTCAAAAGGATAATCAAGTTTGCAACTTTTTCTCGAGCAAGGCTTCTCTCTCAAGTTCCTCCTGAGAAAAGATGTCCTTGCGAGCAACTCCTTCCCCATCCTGAGCAGGATGAGAGAAGAGTCAAATCAACCGTGCACCCAAATTGTGCACCTCACTCCAACACCTTTCCTAGTGACAATAAGAAGGGTAGTCACAATATACCCTCCAAATCAAGCCCAAAACCAATCTCAAATAGCCCCAAAGCAAGTGGCTAGAGATCTCTCCAACCCAAAACCCGAGGACAAGAGTGTCTTTGAAAGGTTTGGGCACATAAGTGTGTTCAAGTGCTTGGGGCCAAAAGTTGAAAATTCCAAGCTCCCAACTCAAAACCTGACTCAAGTTCAAACCAGAACTAAAACAAAATCAACCAAAAACAAAACCTTCAAGTCTCCAAATGAAAGCACCGACTGATGGCTCAAAGAAAAGACGAGTCTGTTAAAATTAGATTATGGGAGAACAAAGTGCCTAGTGTGGAAGGGTTTAACAAAAATTACAATTCAAGCTTTTAGATCTTAATCATCTAGCTAAAATTTCAGCAAGCAAGTACTAAGAGCAATTGAGCAAACCAAATAATAAAGTGCAAGAATAGTAAAGAGCAAGAGCGATCAAGAGAACACAAGAACACGCGATATAACGTGATTCGGCCTACAAACAAACTAGGCCTACATCCACGAAACTCCCGGAACAAAAACTTCATTCCGTGATCGATTCACTAAACAATAAGTATTTTTTACAATTGCGGAACCTATCTTTGATTTCTTCTCAATAAACAAACCAATTTGGGGATCGATTCCATTAAATAATAAATGTTTTTTACAATTGCGGAACCTATCTTTGGTTTCTTCTCAATAAGGAAACCAATTTTAGGTTCTTAAATCTATGCATGAAGCTACACCACTGTACAAGGTAAAAGATCTGATTGATTACACAATTAATGATAGAGATGCAGTACTTGACAACACAAATATAATGCACAAAAAACTAGTAATTAGCAAGAAAGAAGTGTTTTCGAATCGATAATTAGATGATTGTAATTATTTTAAGTTTTACAAGTTAGTTGTAGGAGAAAATTCTAATGCTCTTTCGCTCAATTGTTCTTCTTAAAAGATGACGTGCCACAACTAAACAGAGTAATTTGTTTAAACTTTCCTCGCTGAGATACAAACTAGGGAGTCCTCGTTTTTTTATTAGTATCTGCAGTTAGATCAATGCATGAACATTGAAGAAACGTTAAAATTTTACTGTCGTACACAAAAAATACAACAAACACTATTATGTTTTATGTGCAAGTGCAAGTGCGCAACACATGGTCAGACGCTGTGGGCCCCCATGCAAATATGCAAACTCAATTTTGGCCGTTGAGTTGCTAGGACCATTTTCTCCCACAAGCTGACTACCGCTAATTACCCTTGCCTGAATCGGCAATCAGATTTTGAATTGTTCTATATCTATCATCACCACTGGACCTATAATAAAATATACATATAGAACAACAGATTATAATCATGGATGCTGACACGATATGTAATTTTCTTACTACCAAACGCCATTCTTAATTTTACGCGCAAGTTGCTATATATATATTCATGCATCTAACAAACCAACTCAACATTTAATTATTGACGCCTCAGCCTGATATTTTAACAGTACTCTTATCTCCAGATTGCTTGGTATCTCCGCTCCTGAAATGAAACATAATAACATATAATATCTTTGGTCTAGGTAGAAATAGATGCATATAATATAGGGAGGCCTACATATCATATTGATGGCAAAATATGGAGACAGCTATAAAAATGAACGCACAATTGTCTTGTTGTGATTCGTGTTCACAAACAGACAAGGCGAACCAAATTAAATATCTCACGGTTAGTAAATGAACGGATCAAATAGAAGCTGTAAAAGGAGAAAAATACAACATACGAACTGTGCTTTAAAGGGACCGCATGAGGTGCAACCAGAGACTATTTGACCCACTAGAGATGTTATTCTCTCTCTCCGTAGCATGAACGGTTCACAAATTGTTGTGATCAAAATTTTAGACAATGCCTCCGACCGATCAACCATCAAGATCTCTGTTTTTGGAAATTTAAATGTAATTTTGTCAAGTTGGTATGGTGATAGATGATTACTGTTTGTCATAACATTTCTCTTCTAAGTTGTAAATCTCTTTGACTATTCAATCTTTCTGAAAAAAATGTGAGACGGTGAGTTTGATAGCGATGTCAGCAACTGAGCTGAGAAAATACCAGATTTTTTTAATTTTTACTGAGATGAAGAAACTGAACAAGATTTCCGACAAAAGCCATATTTTCAAGCTGGCAACTAATATATGAAAACGATGTATTATGTAAAAACAAAACATAGAGTGAAATTATTCACATTCGTCATTCACGAGGGAATATATGTGTGCCACAAATTGTTAGACAGTAAGAGCATAAATAGTTTTTTTTTATTATTAATTAGCTTATTGATAAAACTCTGCCATGCATGGTCTGAATATATTCTGGTACTTGGTTTGTGGAGATACCATGTGATGTTACCCTCTAACAACCGAATACATGTAGAATATTCTTTAACCGTTCTACCAATCTGTTGCAGGAACCGCTACACTGATACAAGATTCTTTATATAATTTTAGCAACGTCATGGAGGCTGCAAAACAGGAATGTCGAGGAACCTTCCTTTTGAATGAATTTCATTTTTTGAATGAAATCAAGGAATTAACCTTCAAAATCCTATACAATTTTCCTATGATTTTTATATTAATTTTTTTTCTTGGTTAATATTTTTGTTTCTAGACCAAAAAATAGCAACTTCAAATTCTTTTACTGCTATTTTTACACTTACAATAACTAGATTAAGATTAATGTTTGTACAATATGCGATGAAGGCGGTTGTTTATTTTTGAATCAGATTATCAGAGGCATCACATCTCCTAGAAATACTATTCACACTTATATACATTTTACATTTTGAAGTGCAGTAATTGTATATGTAATATGTATGCATGTAAATAAGTTGCTACATACAAGCTTCATTTTATGGCTGCACAAAGAACATGGAATTGACAGATTTTTAAGTTGGGTTTGATAGTAGATTATGACTTTTGGGAACGACTGGAACAATAAACAATTCCCCCTTATCGCTCTTCCCTCCATAAAATCGTCTCTTGTTACATTTTCTAAATTTTATTGCCAGGTTACTAGTTCAAGTATTAAGTGTTCATTTTATGTTCACTTCTGAACATGTCTAGTATAATTTTGTGTAACGTATATGTTCTACGAGCAAATATCAACCTCATACTTGATCGAAACATAAAATAACTGCTTACATGAAAATTTATATTAATTTAATTTAATTATTCTTTGATACTTGAAGACTCGTCAAGAACAATTGTTCTTAGCACTACTAGAATGTTGATACTACTGTGGAAGATAGAAATGTTTTTTCGTGAACATAATCACAGAAAAATTACAGAAAAATTTTCACGCAACTATTCTCGTCACAAATATTATTTTTTCCGTCGAGCACCACGAAAATAATCATTTCTGTAGACTTAGCCATGTAAATGTTTCCACGGAAATAATCTTCTAATGGGTCACAGGACACTCCACATAAATAATCTTTACAGAAATAATAACCCATATTCACGAAAATAATAACTCATATTCACGAAAATAATTTCAATTTATGATGCATATTTACATTAAAAATGTAATTAGTACTAATTTAAAGTTTTCAACATTGCATAAAAAATGAAGAAATCATTTCACAACATATTAAAAATATTTTACATCTCCACAACCGTTTAATGATAAATTACACTAGCATAATACTAACAACTCAAAAATAATTTATATTATACCAACAAACAATGACATCTTTCTAACTAATTTGTACATAAAAATGCTTCAAAAACCAAATTAAATTTTCTATGCTTCGGTACGCTATTGTCCTTGTCATTCACTATTTGAAACTGCAATTAAAAAAACAAGCATAATTAGATCACATAATTTTTCAATGTATCAAAAACCAAAGCACAGCTAAAAATTACTTAAATGATTGGTAGAGATGCTTCTTACAAAGAGAGCTAAAAATTACTTTAAGTACATTATGGTAATTCAAAGTCACAATTATATAATTTTATAAAATCACACCATTTAAAATATCATATTTTCCATCCAGAATCAAGAAATTGGAACTTAGATGCTTTGGTCCAAGAGAAAGACATAAATAAAATTCAAGGAGTCAAAAGTTCAGACCATACATTTCTTTGCAAAATCTATGTTATTTTATACAAAAAAAAGAATGCAAACTGTGCCAAATAAGTGACTGGTAGAGAGAGCTTGTGACAGAGAGAGCTTCGGGTGAGAGAGGTCGTGAGGGTAGCAAACAACAGAGGGAGGTGACAGCGAAGGTCCTTTCTGTGTGGTGAAAGGGGGTGGTAGCGAAGCTTCGATCTGTGCGGTGGAGGGAGGTGGCAACAGACCAAAGGAAAGTGACATCGGAGCTCAGGCCTGACCATGGTTTGCTCCTAGGGGAGTGTTGCATGGAGGGAGGTGGCATCATAGCAAAGGAAAGTGGAAGGACGTGGCAGCAGAGCAAAGGAAGAGAAGGAGTTTTGGTTAGCGGCTAGAGTTTGCCTTTGAGTGAATTTTTGTTGAGTTGAAAAACAAAAGAATGAAGCTAAATTTATCGCTAAATTTTTTACAGATGCTGCAGCCGGATTATTTCTGTGAAAGCACATGATTATTTCCATGAAAACACTTGAATTATTTTCATTTATGACTTTTTTCATGTATCTATCCACGAAAATAATATGAAACAATCTGAAAACATTTTTATTTTCGTCGAATCTTGTTTTGTCAGACAAAAAATATTAGCTAACCACAGAAATAATTAAAATTCTAGTAGTGTCGATCGTCAAAAATTTAAGTTTGATGACAATAATACTTAGCGGAATCACATCATTAGTTCACATATATATGTCAATGGTATTTATATCATACTTAAAATTTTAAATTTCAAACGCATATATACTCTATTTGTCGAAGATTATCAAGAGCGTGGAAATAAATAATTGTCATGGTTCCTTGAATTTTTGCTACCGAAGGTTGCTTCAACGTGTACAAGGAAAGATGCTAAAGATTGCATTGGCGAGATACTATTGATATTTTTATTAGTAATCGTTTTCGTGCGTAAGAAGAAAAATAATATAAAAGAAAAATTATTCGTATATTAATATATATTAATAAATTACAGTTTTGTTTTAATATATATTATAAGAATATTTTTGTTTGAAAAGTACTGCAGATGAAATATGATCGAATGATTCTTATACAATCAGTCGAAAAATCATTAAATCAGAATTTTTGAATATTTTGTTATCCAAATTTTTTAATAAGAAAGAGATATTTTGATCGCTAGAATTACTGAATAGACAAACATAACCATGCACATAGGACACATGACATGATGACAAGAGATTTTTTTTTCGTTTGACGTGCATTCTTCCTTTTAATAAGAACGTTTTAATAATATCCAATTAACACGCTGCCTTTTTTTTCCGTAGAAGTAGGGATTTAATTGGCATTTTTTATTTTGTTCGTGTCAAATGAAATGATTATAATTAAAAAAATATTTTTTGTATAAATAACGAAAGGTTAATGAAAATATATTGTTTCGTGATTGTTTATTTTTTAGTTTTGTTTGTGAATGTGTATTGATAGAATTATTTTGATTACAGAGAAAAATGTTATGCTGAGAGAAGAGATGAAAGATAGATGAGTGATTTGATTTCTCTGTATGATTAGAATCGTTCATCATCGATTCCTGATTTGCTTTAGTATGATGAGAGAGGAGATGGATGGAGATCGAAGAGAATGAGTTTGATCGTTTTTCTTTTTTTCTTTTTTTTTGAAACAGTAGACGCAAAGCCTACTAATTTCATTGATTAGAAAAAGATATTTTCAAAAAGAAAAGAAAGCAAAATTGGCTTCTATTTTAATTAGCCTATTCCAACAAGTAGTGATTGGTCTGCATTTGCTTCATTTCTTTGAGCTGCTCTATCCCAAAACTGCTGCTCCGGTAGCACAATTCGCATGAGGCTGACGTTAGTTGTGGAGTTTCCTTGGAAGATGCTTCTGTTCATTTCCTTCCAAATGTTCCAGCATGTCCCGACTTTGCGTCTCACCGACTCGATATGTTTTTTGCGTAGTAATTCGTGAATATGCTCTGATAGCTTTGAAAGATTTAGCGGGGGTTGTTTCGATCGTTGAAGCAAGTCATTCCATAGGCATATGGATAATGGGCACTGGAATAAGAGGTGTTTGGTGTCCTCTAGCACGCTCAAGTCACATAGTGGACAAACTGTGTTGTTTGGTCAGTTTCTTTTCTGAAGATTGACGCTCGTCATAAGGCAGTCCCTAAAGAGTAGCCAAAAGAAGAAGTGTGTCTTGGGTGGAGTTGGCACCTTTCAGGGTAACATAGCAAGACGAGGTCTGATGCCAGAGTCAATCAGGAAGTTGTAAGCTGACTTTGACGTGTAACTTCCAGATGAATCGCGAAGCCATGATATGGCAGTCGTTTGTGTCGTTGTTGTCGCTTTAAAAAATAGGTAGAAGTGTCGTTAGGCCGCGGAGAAAGAAGGAAATGGTCGTGTGATTGGACTGAATTTTGTCAAAAGACGTAATTTGCAGTTGACATCGAATCGTTGAGAGTCAAGATGCTAACGGAGAGTTGAGCAGTAGCGCAATGTTCTAAATTCTAAGGTCCAAAATGGCCACTACTCCCAATTTTTTCGGTCGGCACTTTAGATATCATCGAAAGAAATGAAGCTCGTGGTGAACGTTTATGTTGATTGTTTTGATTTGTTCCGATTGTTTTGAACGTTTTTTTTAACGAATCAGTTAACGAAAAAAAATTTAATCGTTCACACACAGGACTACGTAGAAAATAAGTTCCAAAATCTTTTCATTTAGAAGCCTTTTTGCACTTGAACGCCATAAAGAAGAAAAGTTATGTAGGGAAGCTATAAGCTAATATCTTTTCAATACAAATTTTAGCATATCATTACATGATGAAAGCACACAACCGGTTCTGATCTCCAGCGAATCAAATTAGCCAATGATATGAATTCATAAGCTCATGCTAATTATCCTTAACGGGATTATGTGGTTTTACCACAAAATTTCATTAGAGCCTGTTCGTTTACACCCTAGATTTTACTGTTCGCGTGGGAAAAAATATATTTACTCAGACTCAATTTTTTTTATTTTCCACACGCGCGGTAATTTTTCAATACAATTCCCGACCCATTCCCATTTTCTTCTACCGTCGAACGGGGCCTTAACGTGTGGTTTCAGTACCATGTTACATCAAAAAATACGGAAGCAAGAAGGTCTCGTCTGGATATTAATGAAATATAAAGCAATCAAAATTTTCAGAATATCCACATCACATAATATCAAAACCATGAATCGGAAACCTTACCAACCATTTTCAAATTAATACTTAACTTGTTACTATGATTAATACCCCTGATTTTACAAAGTTGTAGCCACAAGCAAACGAACAAAATCATCCACTCTGGAAAGCTGTCCGGATAAAAAATGCATCTCCAAAAACTAGAGGTGGCAGAACTCGACCCGACCCGACAAACCCGTCCGATCCGGAGTAGCCTGATATGACCCGAAATCCGAAAATGACCCGACAATAGATAACCCGATACCCGACCCGACCTGATTTGATATGACCCGAAACCCGAAAAGACCCGACAACGGATGACCCGATACCCGACCCGACCTGATTTGATATCACCCGAAACCTGAAAAGACCCGGCAGCAGATGACCCGATACCCGACCCGACCTGATTTGATATGACCCGAAACCTGAAAAGACCCGAGATCAGATGACCCGGTACCCGACCCGACCCGGACCGACATGACCCGAAACCCGAAATGACCCGAGATCACATTACCCGCCGATCCGAATATTTGAATAAACTCTGGTTTGAATATTTGGCCTTATCAAACTGATATCAACCTATCAATTAATATTGTACTTGTACATGTCTTGACTAAAATGAACTCCGCCGCTGCAAGTCGTGTGACGCTGCACCGCTCCTACAATCTGCATGACACCACTACTACATTGCACGCTGCATGACGTCTCTCCGCCGTTGCGCCAATGACGCATGACGCAAGCCGCATGACGCATGACAAATATCAACGCATGATTACCCGAGACCCGACCGGCCCGACCTGATCAGACCCGTGACCCGATAATCTTTTGAAGACAAACTGACCCGACTCGTCCGACCCGAAACCCGAAAATACCCGAAACGAGATAATTGAAACCCGACCCGATCCGAACCCGAAAGACCCGAAACTCGAAAAATACCCGAAACTAGATAATTGAAACTCGAACCCGAAACCCGACAAATATCAACGCATGATGACCCGAGACCCGACCCGACCCGACCTGATCAGACCCGTGACCCGATAATCTTTTGAAGTCAAACTGACCCGACTCGCCCGACCCGAACCCGAACCCGCCCGACCCGCCCGATTTGCCACCTCTACCAAAAACCAGGATCTGCTGTGTGCGGGCCACAGCACAGGGTCAATTTGGGAAGAAGAGGAAAAATATCTGGTGGATGGGTCCCACTGTTCGTAGCAGGTCGACGAGCCCGTTTTAATTTTTTTTTTCATCCTTTTTAAACTTCTAATGCACGGTGTCCTGACGCAACCAAAGAGGGCCCGCAACCGGGATCTGGACTGGGCCTACGGGCCGTAGCCCCCACTTCAATTTCAATTCCTGACCGCAATTTCAATTCCCTGTGATCAGTATCTTCACTAGAGGTGGCAAATCGGGCGGGTCGGATCAGTTGGACTTCAAAAGATTATCGGGTCACGGGTCTGATCAGGTCGGGCCGGGCCGAGTCTCGGGTCATCATGCGTTGATATTTGTCGGGTTTCGGGTCTTTCGGGTTCGAGTCGGGTCGAGTTTCAATTATCTAGTTTCGGGTATTTTTCGGGTTTCGAGTTTTTCGGGTTCGTATCGGGTCGGGTTTCAATTATCTTGTTTCGGGTATGGCGAGTCGGGTCAGTTTGTCTTCAAAAGATTACCGGGTCTCGGGTCATCATGTGTTTTTTAGGTTCGAGTTGGGTTGGGTTTAAATTATCTAGTTTCGGGTATTTGTCGGGTTTCAGGTCTTTCGGGTTCGAATCGGATCGGGTTTCAATTATCTTGTTTCGGGTCTTTTGGGTTCGATTCAGATTGGGTCGGGTTCCATTGTCAAAATGGTTTCTATGTGATATGTGACATGCGACAATTATCAAAGTTTTCTATTTTAAAGAGTTCATTCTGGTTTGATAAGTTGTTGTCAAGATGTTTTGCTTGTATTCGATACAGTACCTTGTTTTTATTCTAGTTCTGTCTTGAAAAGTTCAGTACATGCCTTGATTTTGATTCGGCCTTATATCTGATACAATACCTGGTTTGATAAGTTGATGTTAAGAGTTCATTATAGTCAAGACATGTACTAGTACAATATTAATTGAAAGGTTGATATTAGTTTGATAAGGCCAAATATTCAAATCGGAGTTTATTCTGGTTTGTTAAGTTGATCTCGGGTCTCTGATCTGTTGTGTTCGGGTCAAGTCAGGTCATCTCAAATTACGGGTCGTGTCGGGTCGGCGGGTAATGTGATCTCGGGTCATTTCAGGTTTCGGGTCATATCGGTCCGGGTTGGGTCGGGTACCGGGTCATCTGATCTTGGGTCTTTTCGGGTTTCGGATCATATCAAATCAGGTCGGGTCGGGTATCGGGTCATCTGCTGTCGGGTCTTTTCGGGTTTCGGGTCATATCAAATCAGGTCGGGTCGGGTATCGGATCATCTATTGTCAGATCATTTTCGGGTTTCGGGTCATATCAGGCTACTCCAGGTCGGATGGGTTTGTCGGATCGGGTCGGGTTCTGCCACCTCTAATCTTCACGAATCCAGCACCTACCGTGCCCCCACATGCTGCGCCTCAGATTTGGGTTCTTTCAAAATTCGTGCAAACTAAATTTTATAGAATTCAATTCCTACAGTTTATCGTGAGGGATCGAGCATTACATCACAGAAGATCCGGACCGTTAATTGATGCTCGCGGTAAAGGTTCAGAACTCGTATCTTCACTACTGACAAACAACAGACACAGGATGTGTGCTGTGTACTGTTCATGCATGCGTGTATTGTTTGAAGTTTGTGGGATGATTCATGCGTGCACTGTGCATAGTTTGTGTTTTTAAGTTCGAGCTTTGATCTGTTTTTCTTCCTTTCTGTTGATTTAAAGACAAATTTGATCTTTTAATTAAATCAGACTTTCAAGTTAGTTGTTTTTTCTTTAATTCAATTTAACAGTTAGAACAATTAAGAAATTGATTCTTAGTCTAGTAGCTAACAAATAACAATATCGTTGTAAGAGATGCCAACTCTAAATTCAATAATTGCAAAATACTACGAGTAACTTAAGGTCAAATTTGAATTATATTTGAATGAAAAAAAATATTATTTATCTCAAAATAAAAAAGCTAAATAGCTATTGTCTCAGATTGATTTTGCATATTTGATTTGAGATGAAGTGGAGAATGCAGAACAGTAGTAGATTTTTGTAATAATACGTCTTTGCAGCAGAGAAAAAAAGGTATACAGTTTACTACAAGTAAATTGATGGTGGCTCTACCTTTAAATCTCGACTATAGATTTTCAGAACTGTTAACTTTGGTAATGGACTTGTCACTTGTTCACAGATGCGAAATTTTGGAGTTAAAAGGAGAATTTGATGCTTGGAGAATATTCTAGAGCATGTTAGAGAAAATACCCTTTTAGTTCGCCTTTTTTTTATCACGTGCAGAAAACTTACTGGTATGGGGACCAAGATGAAAACAGAAGACTGGCGTCTGGCGATATGTGCAGTGATCTTTGCTGCATGCTGTAATTTCTTTCTTTTTTCCTCGTATTATAAGATGACAATTCCTGACTTGTACAATTCACTAGGACATAATCAGACCTTGAACAAGCATGCAACAACAAAACATTCCTTCATCCTTCTTTGTAGAGGCTCAAAAAAGAGTCAATGTACCACACTTCTTTCCTATTATTTCACTGTCTTAGCATCTAAGGTCAATTTGACTACTTGCAGTAGCTAACGAATATTATTTGTATAGCTGATGTTGTAATTTTGGGATCACAAATGATGAGTCATCTTTCCTCGAGGTTACGTAACAAACTTTTTGTGAAGGAGAACAAAAGAAGTGAAAAAAAATAAATCCCGTTCATTTCGTTGAAACTTTGCACACAGTTCTTTTTTTAATTTGTCCACATCTATTAAATGATGAGCAATATTGATCAATTAAAAAATAATAGGGCCCAAGGGTGTATATTAGATAATAAATTGTGTATGTTATTTGAGGAAAATTGTTTGTTGCAGGGTGACAAGTCGGACGGGTCGAATGTGTTCTAATTCGATCAAATCGGATTAGTACAACTGTCGACTCTAATCGAGTTGTGGGTCTGATTCGGTCCAGTGCGGAGTCACGTGTGTTCAAGGGTGAGCTACACCTCCTAAAAGAAAATTCAAATTGATCATATATTTGTATTTTTTTAAATAGGCTTACAATATGATTTTTTTTTAAGAATATGAATTATTTTGAACTCCTGGAAAAAAATCGTAAATCTTGAACTCCTCTGACAAAAATTCTAGATCCGCCTCTAGTTAGGTCAGGTCAGATTTTGATTTCGTATTACCGACAAGTTTGGGTTCATGGGCTCGTACGGGCAGTACCAACAACTTTCGAGTTTTGAGTATGATAGGATTAGACTAGGTCGTATTACTTAACTGAGTTATTAAATATTAATTTTCTCTAATGACAATTTTTTTTTAAAATTAAATTATAATGTTGGCGAGATCATATGAGATCCATTTACATGTCGTCGTAGGTTAAATTGCGACGGACCGGTTCGGGTTTTGGATTCATTAGTATCACTTATGATCAAGTTACGAATGTCTCAAGTCGGCTCGAATCGAGTTTTTGGTCTCAGGTGTTGCTAAGACTCATGTTATGGGTCATCTTAGGTCGGGTTGGATTGGATTGAGTTTGAGTTCTCATGTGTTACTTCGGCTCGAATTACGGTCGAGTCAGTTATGATCGGATTGTATTCGAAGAAATTTGTTTTCATCAAAATATCGAGTCGGATCGAGTGTTGTCAGGTTGCCTAACCTTTGGCATATTTTTAATTATCTGCAGCGGGGGCATTGGACTGTACAATTATTTTATTTTTAGGGGACTGTTGTAATTTTGTACTAATCTTGCGAGATTACAGTAGCAGAAACAATTTGATGCCGTTTCTCGACTATTTCTAGTCATGTTTTTGGGTCTCCTTGATACATCTAGATTTATCTTTCGAGGCAGATTTGAGATATCCGCAAACCTTAACCAGTGTGGGTCCGGAATGAGATATTTTAACGCGCAGCAAAAGACACTGTGTGATGCATAATAAATTTTAATTTTTGATTTGCATCGATATTCGTGCAAATTAATAGTACCGAAATCTTTTGAATCAAATCTGAGCTGTCCGTAGTCTACAGCGCAGAAATTTTGAACCGTCCATAGCTGCTGCGCGGCAGAAGAACAGCTTCCGTGTGGGCCCTGCTCGAACTGCCAAACCAGTGCGCCAGTTCTATATTGTTCCTAGCAAGTACTTTTCTTTTGTCCGAAATTATATCTTGCTTTTTTTTTTTTATACAAATCAATTTGCCATTCCAACTGATGTGTCGACGTGGGCCTCTGCTGCTTAGGCCCAAAAAGGAACGTGCTTTTACACCAAAAATATTTCCGTCAATTCCCACTGTTTTACCTTGTAATTAACCAGAGCTATTTTATGGGTTGGCAATGGATCGGTTCGGATCCGATACGATTCAAATGTAATTTTGTTAAAGAAAAAATTTGGATACATAAAAAATATAAAAAATATGTACATTAGATACATTATTTCGAATAGTTTGATCTAGATTTACAATGCAGATTGACGTATCTAACGGTCCGAATTGATTCGATTTCGGATTATTAGGAAAGAGCCAATCGCAAATTCAATAAATAACGTGGACCATTTATTAAGAATCATATACATATTCAATAAACTATTGAATAATATCTTTACATCCACGTGCGAATTCATTTGTACAGATTTCTTAGTTCGTGCATTATCCTATTTTGTATTCTTATAATCCAAAGTTACTTTTTTATGCACTAGGTTGTTTTCTGGTTTCGTCTAGAATTAAAAAATATTAAACTTCAGGTTGAGATATTTTATAATTGGGAGCTGACATATTAATTCAATAATGATTTTTCATCGATTTCAGAATGGATTCAGTTGGGTTCAGTTTGCTTGTTATTAGACATATTGTTTTTATTATTATGCACATTATTTTTGTTATTATGCATCTAATTGACTGGATGCTCGATTGAAAACAGAGATCAATACGATCATCAATGCGGACTGGACGAATCTTGCATTCAATTTTAATTTTTTTAGTTATTATGCATGTTATTTTGATTACTATGCATGTAATTAACATGCAAAATAATATGAACAACATGCATAATAACAATCTGAATATAAATATTGTCAAATGCATAATAACAATTAGTAGTTGATAGGGATGTAAACGAATGGTCAATTTACCGTTTTGCGTTTTGTTTCATCCGAAATAAAAACAATTACGGAATTAAAAATCAATTTTATTACAATAACAAAACGATCAACGAAGATTAGGATCATCTCTTCATGTGACCAAAACGAAACACAATGCGAACCTATTTCGTTATCGTTCATTTCGTTATTTCGTTAACTATTGTACATGTATGTGATTTTCGCGTTGCAGGAAAGCTATGCGAAGAAAATAACTAAAACCCTAACATGTACTCCGCCTAATTTTCCTTCTCTCTCGCACATCCTCTCTCCATCTATCCATCGCTCCCTTTCTATCCTATGTGAAGTATTGGAGAACCTAACCCTTAACTCTCTTGTTCTCTTAATTAACCAAATCTCCCTCTATCCTTCTCTCTTGTTCGCAAAATATATTTGTAATGTGCAAAGTTTATAATGCATTTTTTTTCTGATAAATGATGTGATTTTATGGTAAACGATCTAATTTTCTATCTTTTTTATTAGACAATTCTTTTTCTTGTTTTAGATGTTCAAATTGATGGATTACTATGTGATTTTGAAGTGGGAGCAGTCATGGGATTGAGTTGATTTATTCTTACTCTTGACTCGATTTCACGCGATTCTGATTCCATGTGATTGTGATTTGATTTGTTGTTTTGGTTCAGTCACTGTTAATGATTTACTAGTATAAAATGATTTGCTGGTTTGCTAGTCTATTACTATCTCATGCTAAAAGTTGATACGCTGGTATGAAATGATTTGTTGTGATGCTAAAAGTGTTGGTCTGTTTATGTTTGTTTGTTCATTTTTTTCAAATTTGATTGTTGAATACGGAACGGTATATTTTTTAACGTTATAATTAGAGAAAGTTTAAAGGGTCGGGTCGGGCTTTACAAGGGTCGGATCTAAAAGGTCGGATAAGGGTCGGATCTAAAGAGGGCTTAATAGGGGCCGGATAATAAGGACTTTGTTCTAAGAAAATATGTCCGGCCTCTCTAAGTCCTGGCCCTTATCAGGCCCTCGGGATTGCAGAGGGCCGGATCAGGACCGGGTAATAAGGGCTTTGGTCTCTTTTTTTATTTTTTTTAATTGTGAAAGGATTGATAAGGGTCTGAGAGGCTGGCGTGAATAAGGGTTGCAGAGGGCCGGATTAGGACCGGACGGGGTCGGAGCTTGAAAGGGCCGAGTAAATAGGAACCTGTATTTTTGAAATAAAGTCCGGCCCTTTTAAGGTCCGGCTCTTTTAAAATCTTACTAAGCACCGAATTTGACAGAGACTTTACAGAGCCGAACTGGAGGCCAAAAGCTTATCACATATATTTAGTTATAATCGTTTTGATCATATTAAATAGCGAAACGATAAACAAAAATTCTTCTATTCCTCAAATGAAACATTTAGCCAGAAACGTGATCGACTCCTATAATCATTTTGATTGCTATGATTTTTTATTGTTAGACGGGCCCAATAGTTGATTATTTTCTTGACTAAATTGGCCAACGAAGAGAGATGAACTAGTCCGAAAGAACATTACAATATCTCAAATACAACAGAACAGATCTGTACTTTAACAAATAACAAACACCTAAGTCCCCAACTGACAAAACAACCACATTGACGCATGCATTACTTGCACACAAAGAAGTGACCAATTGGCTGACAATCAGATTAAAGGAAACTAGGCGAGAGCACCGGAGTTTCATTGCCCAATGCCCACTTTTAAATCACCACAATTTTGATTTCAGAACAGCATTTAGCATCTTCTTTTTTTTTTTTGATTAATTATCTGTAGCTTACAACTAGTGGCGGAGCCACCTTGCTGTGCAGCTGAACCTCTTGAAATTTTTTTTTTCAAAAATTATCATATATTTAAAAAAATTCAAAAATGAACATATATTTGAATTTTTTTGCATAAATGACCATGTAAAATAATTTTTTTCTAAAAATAACCATCATTTCGAACCCCTGGCGAGAATCCTAAATCCGCTCCTGCTTACAACACATACCTACAAACAAAGCAGAAAATGAACTTGAAAACTTCTTTAAAAGTAGTCTCTGACGGAACTTGAACCTCAGACCTCTCTCATGAAGGTCTTGTGTCTCACCGTTACATTAGATAAGACTTGACAGCATTTAGCACCTACTGTGTCATGGATTTACGCATGGCAGCATGGGCCTCCATGGTGACTCCATTCATGCAAACTATCACAAGATTAAAACTAAAACTATGGGCCTTACCGAAATATTTACACAACTACAAAGAAAGAAAGATCCCAAATAATAAAGCAGCAGGCCATATTGAACTACTCAGCTCCTTGGCCCATTCTTTTGTCGAGCATCTAGTCTAGAACACAAATGCTATAGAGATACCGATAGATACGGATGTCAACGAAATACGTTTCGCACATTTTTATGTTTTGTTGCTCCGTGATGACGTAACGTTAAATGTAAGAGATTTCTGTTACATTTGTTAAACGCAACGTAAGGCGCAAATGATTTTTGTTACGCTCGTTCAAACACAACGCAAACGCAAGTTGTCACTTACGTTACATTTTAAGTGTTTCTTACGTCATGCTTATAAAATCATTCTTATATAACTTATAAAATCATCGCTTGTTCGCATTCCCTAGGCAGTAAGCGATCTGCAAAGTTATAAAATAAAAACCAATGAAAATATCGGTATCCCCGAGGAGTAAAGTTAGAAGATAGTAATTAAATAATATTGATATAGTGCCTTTTAGAATTATGGTGCCTTTTAAGTGTCTTTTCATTTCTTTCCTAAGTCTCCACCTTGTAGAACATGCCACGTCTCCTTCATCTGTATTCACTATTCAGTATTCTGCTTAGAAGACGCGATCTCCAATTTCTCCAAAGAAAAGATAATTTCAATCCTTTCTCTAAGATTTCTCTTAGTTCATTATTAGTTATTAGTTCAAAATAATTTCAATGTTGAATGTTCACTATTCCAAAATAATTTCAACGCAACTTTCTCTTAGCAGTTATTAGTCCAAAATTAGAAATGATTGCTTTGCAATTAGTCAAAGTTTAGTAATCAAATTTGGAATGATTGCACTGATGAGTTCTTTGTGCAAAATTCAGTCAAATATGTGTTAGGATTTAGGGTATATTAACTGATGAGTTGGTTTAGAGTTTAGGGATTATAATTGCATTGATTTAATCATTCTTTGAAACAGATGAACCTGCTTGTGTTAGCGAGAAACGTGATCGACTGCCTCCTTTGTCGTATTCACAGGTACCATACGGTGTACCACAGCCCAGGGGCGGAGCCACCTTGCACCAGGGGGGTGCAGCTGAACCCCCCGGAAATTTTTTTTTCAAAAATGACCATATATTTGAATTTTTTTTGCATAAATGACCATGTAAAATAATTTTTTTCTAAGAATAACCATCATTTCGAACCCCCTGAAAAATACCGTAAATCTTGAACCCCCTGGCGGGAATCCTGGATCCGCCCCTGCCACAGCCACAACAGTCAGCACATAAACAACCACAACCACAGTCCAAGAGAAAGGCCAAGGCTAAGACAGAGAGCAGCAGTTCCCACAAAAGTAAGAGGTAATGCACAAACCAGAAGAAGAAGAAGAAGAAGGTCAAGATTGTATTGGGGGACAAATTGTGAGACTCTCTATGTGAGTCAAGTGATTTAATATTGCAAAATAAACTTGAGGATAAAAAAACCCTGTTACGCTTAATTGAAGATAATATTTAAAAACAAGGATATAAACATAAATAAATTTCTTGCAAAATCAGTTTCTTGAAATAAATTCATTCCAAAATCATATTCCACTCGAGTTTGGCCATCCGGTATTTTTTCAATTTGTCATATTTATACACAGACAAGATATTAGATATAAGAAATTTGATGTAGGTGCCTCTTCACATGACATATTGACATGAAGAACATCGCAGTCTCGATACATCTATCTTTGTCTTTTCTTTTGTTTCTAGAGTTCATTACAGAAGTTTGTTGGTTTTGTTGGCTTTTTGTTATTTGATTACTATAGGGAGTTACATGCACTTATACGAGAGGCATGGTGTTAGTATGGGAGCAAATTCAAGACTGGAGCGCTATTTCAGTGAAAATTCATAACATGCTCTCATTTCTAAAAGAATGTATTTGAATTGAATTTTTAATTGAGTGTCAACTTGAAGAAGAATACATTATTATACTTGTTAATGTAGGTTAAAACCTCAAAAGACTTCTCCAAAACATCCTAGCAAAGCTACTTCCACAAATGCAGATTTTGGCTCCAAACCTGAACTCAGATCTCATTTGGAGCTGATCCATTTGATGCCACATTGTTTTTCTTTAGGAGAGCAGCTGAGAACCCAGAAGCTCAAACCTACAGCAAACGAAAAATACTATAATCAACAATGATCATATATTCCTTAGGGTTAGAAATATCGGGTATGATCTGAAAAAATATTAATACTAAGCTGGCACCTATAATTATTATTAGAAGTAATAATAAAACTGATGGACTTACTCCACAATTTACGGTCATCTCACACAAAAAAGGATTTGGTGAAAATAACGGTCATGTCACACACTAGTATTTGGTATTTGTCAACCCTTTTTATGAAACATTTTGATTAAATGCTTGTCGACATTCAATTTGCTCAAAGAGATAATGCTTTTCTTATCACTACATGTGCCGGCCTTATCACTGTAGAGCACGTCCATCTAGGCCTTTTCACAAAATAAGAAGTCCATGTTAGTTGTTTCCTTGAAAAACTTAGAGCATCTCTGTTTGTGAAACTTTTGTAGTTTCTAAATTATTGTCACGTTAATTTTAAAAATTTAATATTTTTTAGTTTCTAAACTCTCCATCTCTAAAACTGAAAAATTAGAGTTTCTAAATTGCCACGTCAGCAAATATTATCAATATCATGAGAGACAGATCAATTTTAGCCAATGAGTAAGCCATGTCACAGTTTATAAACTCTAAAGCATAGTTGCTAAATAAGAAACTCTTGAGCACAATTTCTAAATAAGAAACTCATCTACATCCCTGAAACTCATTTATAAACTGTCACGTCATATTAGAAACTCCAAGAGTTTCAGGAATGAAGATGCTCTTAGACCAGATAATACAAATAATTCTTTTTCTCAATTGAAGTTAACTTTGGAAAAACAGACTCCAAACTGGATTATTTTCTCACTAAGTAATGATCAAAAGAAAATTTCCCCAAAATAGAAAAATGAGGTCAAGGCCTGAGAAGTACAAAGCAAGCCAAAATTAATATAAGACAGGGACCAAATTGTTCACATATTAAATATAAGCAATTTGATAATAAGACATGGACCAAAATTAACCTTCGATAGATTGATAAAGAAGAGGTGGTGATGAAGATGAAAAGTGATTAATTGATTGTTGCATTAATAAAAAACATATTAATGCACAAAGTATTAATATAAAATTTTAATGAGAAAAATAATAAGATTGATGAGAATTAATAAATTAACCTTCAAATATCAAGAAAGGGAGAAAAGAGAGCGGTGGTGCAGCAAATTAATGGTGCATAAAATCAAAGAGATGAGTATTTAATGCGAGCTCAATCACATTAATGGCGTAGCAAATCAAAGAGAGGAGAAGCTTGTTTTAATTGCATAAATGGTGGTTGCTGCTTGGGACAAATGGTGATTGTTGGTCGGGGAAGAAGGATTTGGCGCGAGGCTTTTAGGTTTCACCTTTTCTATACCGGACTCCTCTGTAGATCCGCTATTAAAAGGTTTTTAATAGCGGACCTTTATGTATCGCTGCTATTAAAATCTTTTAATAGCGGACAACGCAGCATCTGCTGTTAAAAACGAGGTTTTTATAGCGGGTCCCTCTTAAACTTTGTTATTAAAGGTTCTGAGATCTTTTCTGGCATATTTTATAGCTGCATTTTTTTAAAATTTGCTATTAAAAGTGCAAACTTAATAGTAATACTGTCACTGAACATATTTTATAGCGGGCCTAGCGCAAATCCGCTATAAAATGGGGGCTGGGCCCTTTCTTTTGTAGTGTAGTCTAAGTGTCAATTTATTATGGGAGCTGATACGTAGATATCAATATTGATACCGACTATCGATATCGATGTTATTGTGCACATTTAGTTGAGTTATTATGCACATTATTTGAATTATTATGCATGTTAGTTTTTGTACTGAAATAATTATGTGAAGGGAATCTTCAAATATACTGCTACATTTATTGGTGCAAATATTTTTCCAATAAGATTTTTGAATTACTAGCTATATATGTGAAGGGAATCTTCAAACTTTGTTACCTGCTAATACACAACAAAACAACATAATGATAGTGCGTTCTTTGTCACGCAATTACATCGAGTCAAAAATTAGGTTAAAAAGGTTTTTGGATAGCGGTGAGACAGACGTGTAAAATTAATGCCGCCTCCCCATGGCTGGTGACTGGACCGGTTCATTCATGCTCGTGATCAGTCAATACTAGAAGGGTAGCATGGTCACTATGCGTATATATCTACCGGAAAATTTTCATAGAGGGCCAACGCCCAATAAGTTTCAACAGATAGGGTCAGAGTCACTCTAAAAATTGCACAGAGAGCCAAGGACGCAACTATTAGTTGCGCCCCTAAAGAGATTCGATTTTTTTGCTGAATTCAAGGCAATTTACAGGTGATTTTTTAGATGTGGGCCCTACATGTTAGTGGCGCAAGTAATAATTGCGCCCCAACATGCTGTACAATTTTTTTTTAGTTTTTTCTATTTATACACATTTTAATAATGACTATTAAAATAGTAATTTTAAATGCACTAAATATATTTATTATAAATAGATGTATAATATATTAAATATAATTATAATAAATAGAAGTGATAATATATTAAAAATAATTATTATAAATACAAGTGATGATATATTTATTATAAATGATTTTTAAAAATAATTAAAATATTTATTAAATATAAGTAATAATATATTTAAAAATAACTAATATATTATAAATAGAAGTACTAATGTATTAAATATATTATTGCATTATTAAATATAGTTATTACAAATAAAAATATTAGTAATAAATAGAAGTTATTAAATATATTAAACTTAGTTATTATAAATATTTAGTTAGTAATTATTAAAAATAGAAAGAATAATAGATTAAAGTGTTTTTTATTATAAGCAGAAAGGTTTATACCCCTATTAATATTAAACATGTTGTAACTATTCCGAGAAATACAAATGGTCCAATGGTAGAGGGTTTGATTAGAGACGCTGAGTTTGAGTGAGGGCATGGGTTCGAACCCCCCTTCCTACCATTTTTTCGAATTTAATCAGGGGCGCATGTATTAGTCGCGCCCCTATGGTTCAAATAGCATCCAGAGAGCACCCAGTTTTGGAATGAACATAGGAGCGCAACTATAACTTGCACCCCTGAAAAATTCGAGAGTAGCCCACATGGCAGCTACACAAGGTCACAAGGGCGCAAGTATTAGTTGCGC
This sequence comes from Eleocharis quinqueflora, assembly GCA_964058865.1. Lineage (NCBI taxonomy): Eukaryota > Viridiplantae > Streptophyta > Magnoliopsida > Poales > Cyperaceae > Eleocharis > Eleocharis quinqueflora. The sequence goes on along the minus strand of CAXKVX010001866.1, from coordinate 33,836 downwards.
CCCCTATATTAGCAAACTTACAAAGCTTGTTTTTTGTTTAATTTTTATTTTCTAAAATGCATTACAAGACAATTAAACAAGTTTGAAACAAGTTTTCTCATTCTTTACGTAACATTTTGAAACAAGTTTTAACACTCAAAATCTAACATGTATCATAAGTTTTCAACTAGTTTAATTAAACATACATCAAAACAAGTTTTAACAAGTTTTGAAACAAGTTTTCAACCTCAATCTAATTAAACAAGTTTTAAACAACAAGTTATGAACTAGTCTCAAAATAGTACAAACATAAAAACATACATCAAAACATACATAGATCTAATATCAACCCCCTACCCCGACGACCCCGACTGCGACCACGTGTATCATAAGCTGAAGGGGTATAAGCACTAGGCGCTCGAGTCGTCCTAGTAGTGCGCCATAAAGGAATGATGTCCTCGTCTTCATCATCAGGGTTGCGTGCTTGGCTCGAAGGGCCAAACACGTACTCGGCTGCACACTCCACCTCGTCCTCTACGGTACGTTCAACATTTGGTTCCGATTGGGCGGCTCCGGATCCTTGGTCGGGTTCTCATACTCCGCCCTGTGATAGATGTGAGTATGGAGGGTGAAATAGTGGCGCCTCGGGCATCTGAATTGCTTGCTCGCCACCCACCAACTGACCCAACCAGTCGTAGTGCTCTGGTTGGACGCGCAACCCCTCGGCTATGGATGGCTCCAAGTCCTCATCCCTCAAGCCATACTCCAACATCAAGTTGCGGAAGACGACTCCTTGGTCGACGTCTTCGATGTTTTCGCGACAAGTTCGAAGAACCTTTCTCGCGAAAGTCTTGAAGACACTGTTGGCGCTTTGTGCAATCACACCAATCGCTTCCCTAGCGAGTGTTAAGTTACGAAGCACCTGATAAAACAATTTAGTTAGTAATTTATGTTTTTTAAATTGTAAATTGAAGGAAAAAAGCTATGAATTTACCGTTCGTTGCACAACTTCGCCTTGCATGTTGAAGGTTCACTCAACTCCACGTCCTTGATGTGCTAGCGGGTTGAAGGCATTTCTTGCGGTTGTACCTCTCCAATAGACCGCGCACATGCCTTTCCGATTGAACCATGCCAAGTAATGGTCCCAAGGGCCACTCATGAAACCATGCCCCAAATCAATTGTATTGGCCAATCGATTTCCCCAAGTCTGAATATACCCCTCGTGATAAATCTCCCAATCACGCCCCTCAGATTTTTTATTGTGGCATACCTTATGAAGGCGCTCGCAATCAGGAGGTGGCAATGAAGGCAGCACTTGGACTTGGAAAGAAAATTGTCGCGCGACTCTAGCAGGATCGTGCCACTCGACAATTCATAAAAATATGATTGACCCCCGATAATGAAAAAGACTCATATGATCTTGATCATTACATATCAAGGGCAACATAGCAACGACGTCTTCATCGTACGACCACCATTCTGGGCCATTCTCGTCGAGATGCTCGAATCGCCACCTAAAACATTGTGAATTATGTTACAATATATAGTTATTAAAAATGTGAAGATGTTAAAATAGTCAGAAAATACCTGTAGAGAGTGATACTTCTATAAGGCTCATCTTCGTAATTGTGAGTTGGGCCCATCCATCTCACCTCATACGGCATATCACCCGGCAAATCCTTCGCTCTCGGATGCCCAATCGAGAGCCTCATCCACACCCACATTTGCTTGTTCCTCTTATCTGATGCATCACATAAAGCACGATACAAACATGCAAGCACCGCCGAGCCCCAACTATATCTCGGTGGATCTTCGATGTTCCTTAAGAACTGAATGAACATCGTCTGTATGTACCCAGACTGGTTCGAAAACATAACAGTAGAGAGGAGATCCAACATGTATGCTCGGGCATACATGTCGATCTCCTCAGGTGGGGCATTGGGTGGTAATCTAGCCTTGAAATATCGTCTATCATCGGGGCCTTCTCTTTGTGGCTGCCATGGTTAACGCAACCAATCTTGTCGCATGTGGAAATGACCTGGCGGCCTCCGAAATGTTTGCCACTCAACTCGCCCAAACAAGGCCAACACGTCTTCCTCCCAATCTTGGTCTACATCCCCAATGATCAGTAGTCCATCCAACGGTAAACTCCATAACATTAATACATCTTCCATTGTGATGGTCATCTCACCCGTTGGAAAATGGAAAAAATGTGTTTCCCGTTTCCATCTCTCAGCAACCGCAGTTATTAGGTCACGATCTACCTTAATGATTCCCAACCGAGCGAGATGGTTAAGATGGAATCGCTCAAGAATGGTCGCAATTTGGTCGTCGTACAAGAACGACATTGACCCGACCTTGGTCTCCATAACAAAGGTTTGCTATATTAACACATATATGAACATGTGTTATTTATGAAATAAAATTAAAATTGGGAAATTGAATAAAAAACAATATAGCTATATTTTTACCTCATCATAAGCCCAATTGGATGCATGTGTTGGATTGAGACCTCGTAGTAGAGACCCAACGTACGGAATGTCGCGGGGAGGCGACAAATCACCTTCACCTCGACCACCCCTTCCGGCTCGACCTCGACCTCTACCACCTTTACTCGATTCTCTTGCCATTACTAAATTAATTCAACAATAATTAAGCATTGGTGCGATATTTTGGTACATATATTAACACATATAATAATCAACAATTAGTCACCAATAATCAACAATAATTCAACAATAATTGAACAATAATTCAATACAATGAACAACAATTGGTACGATTGGTACGATACTTTGGTACATATGAACATGCAATACAATTAATCACCAATAATTCATATAAATGTATAATAAACGATAAAGTTACAACTAAATCAATAATAACCTACCACACTCAATAATCATCAACAAATACTACTAAAAACACTAAATTAATAGCCATGCAATTAATATGGCTCAATTTTACAAAAAAGTCCAAAAATTACCTTTAATTGAAGAGGAAGATCTAGGAGAGGAGATGGAGAGCAAGGAATCACGAAGGAGAGTAAGGAGAGGAGAGGGAGAGAAAGATTTGCCAAAATCTTTGAAGGAGAAGGAGATGGAGAGGTAGGGAGTAGAGGGAGCGAATTTGGAAGAAAATTAGGTTAGGGGCGGGTTTGGGGAAGAAAGAAGGAAGGGTTTTTTTGGGGGTTTTATTGCAGTAGAGACAAAGGGCGCAAGTATTTGTCGCACCCCTAAGTGCTGAACACAATGAAAGCTCTTTGGATGTGAGAGCAATTGTTTCAGCACTTAGGGGCGCGACTAATACATGCGTTCCAGATTAAATTCGAAAAAATGGTAGGGAGGGGGGTTCGAACCCATGCCCTCACTCAAACTCAGTGCCTCTAATCAAACCCCCCTACCACTGGACCATTTGTATTTCTCGGAATAGTTGCAACATGTTTAATATTAATAGGGTATAAACCTTTCTACTTATAATAAAAAACACTTTAATCTATTATTCTTTCTATTTTTAATAATTACTAACTAAATATTTATAATAACTAAGTTTATTATATTTAATAACTTCTAATATTTTTATTTGTAATAACTATATTTAATAATGTAATAATATATTTAATATATTAGTTCTTCTATTTATTAATTCTATAACATATATTATTACTTATATTTAATAACTAGTTCTTCTATTTATTAATTCTATAAATAGTTTTTGTAAACTATTTATTTAAATATATTATTACTTATACTTAATAAATATATTAATTATTGTTAAAAATCATTTATAATAAATATATTAACTATTTTTAATATATCATCACTTGTATTTATAATAATTATTTTTAATATATTATCACTTCTATTTATAATAATTATATTTAATATATTATCACATCTATTTATAATAAATATATTTAGTGCATTTAAAAATACTATTTTAATAGTCATTATTAAAATGTGTATAAATAGAAAAAACTAAAAAAAATTGTACAACATGTTAGGGGCACAACTATTACTTGCGCCCCTAACATGTAGGGCCCACATCTGAAAAAGCACCTGTAAATTGCCTTGAATTCAGCAAAAAAATCGAATCTCTTTAGGGGCGCAACTAATAGTTGCGCTCTTGGTCCTCTGTGCAATTTTTAAGGTGCCTCTAGCCCTATCTGTTGAAATTTATTGGGTCTTGGCCCTCTTTGAAAATTTTCCAACTGGCAAATTTTCATTATGGACCTAACTTTGGGCCATTAATAACTTGAGATCCACTGAAAATTTTACATATGGTCGGAAAACTATTGACAATAGCACCTCTAAACTTCTTTGATTATTTTATTATTATTTTATGTTTTCTGCTTGTTTGTTTTTTCAAACTTTTAGAAAATAATGATGCGACTAACAATAGAGTCCCTGAATGAATTTCAACTATAACTTTTATCAAAGTTCCATAATTATTTCAACTTCTTAGAGGCGCGGTTAACAATAGCGCCCCTATTTCCTGCATCGAAGTGGGACCCATACAATAGTGCCCCTATTTATTGTATGTAATTTATGGATGCTACCGTTAATAGTGCCGCCGACCATTTGTAAATTTTTTAAGAAGCCTTAGGCTATTACTTTTAATATGGCCCAAGTTAGGTCCATTATGAAATTTGTTCAACCTATACTAGAAAAAATATCACTGATAGCGAAAAGATTCTCTATTTGAAGTTTGAACATATAGCGTCAAATTCTAAAAAATCCACGGATGGCCAAGTGGGCAAGTATTATTTGTGTCCCTAAGTTTTTTTTCACATTTTTTTCGAACTCTCGTGCACTTTTTCAGTACTTTTGCATGTGTGAGACTCAGTTGTCCTGTAAACTTAAGGGCACAAGTAACACTTGTGCCCATGAGTGTTTTATTTTTTTCCCAGTACCCTAAAAACATTATTAATGATATTAATAAAAATAATAATAAAATTAAGTATATTAATAAAGAAGACAATAATAACAATAAAGACAAAAGTAATGATAGTATTAATAATATGTTAGAATAATATTACTCCAAAATAGTTCAGTTTTTTATTAATATTAGAAGATGTATAAGTAGAATATTTGTTCCATACGTTATGAGAAATAAGAATGATCTAGTGACAGAGAATTTGGATTAGAGGCGCTGAGTTTGAGAGCGGGCAAGTGGTAGAATCCCCCTCCTAGACCACATTTTCTTATTACTTAGGGATGCAAGTATTACTTGTGCTCCTGATTTGTCGCATATAGCATTTATTTCCCACGTTTCAAATCTAACCCGTGAAACTGTTGGGCCCACATTTCAGTGAGATAGCTAGGAGCATAAGTATTACTTGCGCCCTGATGTCCATTGAATCTCCCAAATTTACCATTTATTACCTTATGTTCATTACACATGGGTCCACATATCAGTGAGGGAAACAATTTAGAGGCGCAAGTGAGTCGCAAGTATTACTTGTGTTCCTAAATTTCCGAATAATATAATCATGCTGTCACCCACTTTCTCATCTTCTCTTCCAACTCATCACCACTTTTTCTCCTTTCTATCCTGAAATTTTTCTTCCTCACCACAAACCCTAAACTCTAATTTCACTTTTCTCTCCCAAAAACTCACCATCACAATGTTTATTGTTAGTTTTTACACTGATTTTTTTACTCGAATCAGGGTACCAATAATTTCACGGTGCATGACGACATAACACTCGTTGAATTGGAGACCGAGCTCTATTGATGGATGGAAATTTTAAGTTCAACACATAGTTTAGAAATCTTGGCAATGTTCAATGCCAAATTAACACTCACGCCCTCGGTAATGTTCTATACCGAGTTCCTTTTAAGTAATGAGACTTGGAGACTTATGGTTAGTCATTAGGCTCTTCGGGGAACTTTTGTAGGTTGAATTGTACGTTGACCCTATATCCCGTTCTAATGTACCAAGTCAAGGTTGTGCGAGTTGTAGTCGCGTGCATGAAGAACCCCCAAATGCATATGTTGTTGAGCCTATAACAAGTCGAATGCTCGATGAACCAACTTATAACAACACGTATGAACAAAATGCAACCTCAAATGGAAATCATTCGGTTCAAGAAGAATATGATCATGATAGCTTTGAATTTAATATTTGATTGGACGGTACTAATTCGGAGGATTGAGTCAAGGATTTAGTAAGGAAAGATCCAATCTCAATTGATAACATGTGCAGTAATGATAATTTCATGAATATGAATTTTACGTCGTTCGAAGATCCGAATAATAATTCGAAAGAGGAAGTGATGGAGACCACGACTTCATGGTCATTAAGAGGTCGATCGAATTCACCTCCGATTACTTCATGAAATAATATAAATGCAATCAACGATATGGTTGGTGATTGCAATTACTTTGAGGAGGACGTGTATGTTATAGAAGATGGTTTGGCAGTGAGAAAATCTTTTCAGTCCAAAGATCATCTCAAATGTTTTGTTCATGATTTTCATATCAAAACGAATCACACATTTAAGACCAAGAAGATGAATAAAACTTTTTATACGATCAAGTGCATCGGTCGAAATTGTCATTGGAGGTTATATGCATCGAGAAGATTATATGCTTTCATAATTAACATAAGGCAAGGTCCTTATGAATTTGTTATGTCGGGGGAATTTGTTAGGTTGGGGGAATTTGTTACGTCGAGGGATAGATTGAAGCATCCACACCAAACACTCTCATTCATGATTTCTATAATCTGAGAGAATATAATGGGAAATGTCTGATTTACATAAATGACATCAAGATTTTCATCAAGCAAATATATAGTTTCAGGGCAACCTACCAAAAATGTTGGCAGCAAAGGAGATTACAATCGCATAATTTTTCGGAGTATAGATGCAATATTATGATTTAATCATGTCATTGCTTCATGCCATGCAAAGAACAAATGCGGGTACTCAGATTGAATGGTTTATGACACCAACAAATAACTCTAAAGTTTGCTTATTCCAAGCAGTGTGTTGAGCATATGCGCCAAAAATAAAGACCTCAAACACTGCAAGCCCGTCATAAGAATTGATGGTACACATTTATCTAGAACGTACATGGAAAAAATGTTAACAACGTGCAACTTCAATGTGGAAGATCAGTTAGTGTAGCTTGCATTTGCCTTGGCTGACACCGAAAACAATAAATCTTAGGAGGATTTTATTAAATTTGTGAGTAGGAAAGTAATTGGATCACGAGTTGTGACAATACTCTCATATCACCACAAGAGTATCTTGCAGGTTTATAGTCAACCAAATTTAGGTTGGAGTACCCAAGATGGGCAAGCCTTCCATCGATATTGTTCAAAAGACATATTCCAAAATTTCACAAAAGAGTAAACAAACAAAAAAATAATGGCGATCTTGAGGCAAGGAATTAGATAAAATCAAAAGCGCAAGTTTCTCGTGAGGCTTGCTCGTATTCGCCAAAAATACCTCGATGCAACAACATGGTTTGAGGATAGCGGCAAAGACTCTGATGATCGATAGGAACAATCAACTGCATATGATTTATTGACCCTTTCATTCGACGACAAAGGTCGTCAAATGGGTAGGATGACACAAATGGACCATAATCCCTTAATATTATTTTGAAAGAAGCTCGTGAGTTATCCTTAACTTTTCTTGTCAAGGTGAAATTTTACAAGTCGGTAAAATATTTTGTCGAGAAAGGACAAAAATTGAAAAAGCAGTTCAAGACATATTCCTCTTCTCACCCAAAATCCAAGCAATATTTGAGCATAGAAGGTTAAGAGAAATACGCATATGGTGTGTGCGTATCGGGACGAGCAGAAATATGAGGTTAAAACAAGTCAAAAATTTGAGGGTAACAAGATTAAATGAATCCAATATATACGATTCATATAGGGGCGCCTGGAGGTACATGCACTTGTCAAAAGTCGCAACTAACATGTATACCTTGTTTCCATATCTTAGCATGTTGTGCACAATCAGGCATAAGTAGTAGCTAATATGTAGCTCATTTTTACAATGCTAATGAGTTGATGGCAATATGGGCACCCGAATTTGAGCCTTTGAAATTTTGACATTTTGACTGAATTTTCGCGATCCAAACTAATACCAGATCCGACAAAGTATGTTGTTAAGAAGGACAGATGTCAGCATTTAAGGATACAAAATGAAATGGATGAAATGAATACACATTGACCAGTATAAACTTGTGGCCGATGTAAACAACAAGGGCACAATAGGCGCACATGCATTGCACCCCCGAACAACAAAGGTAATACAATACTAATTTCTTGTCAAATTAATAATTGCGACTTTTATCACTCATTTAAAGTTTTAGATTATTTAACACATGTAATTAGCACTGTACTGGTCCTCAAGAAAATGAAGCTTTATTTATTACAAATTACATGTGTTATCGTAACTTTTTGTATCAAAGTATTATAATTAGTGTGGTTTGGATAAAATGTACTCTTTTATTGAGTTTGATGTAGGATTAAAGGTACTATCATATGGAGCTTGATGTAGGATTAAATGTACTATTTTATGGAGCTTAATTATAGGATTAGATGAACTTTTCTTGATTGAGATAGCAATTTAAATTAGTAATTTAAGATAGTAAATTATTGTGGTATCATTATCATAAATGGTACCATAGATGTAAAAAAGAGGCATATTGTACTCAGATGTGAAATAAAGTAAGGGCCAAGTGTTATTTGCGCCCCAAAATATTACTCTCAATGAAATGTGGGTTCGTTGATGAGAAAATAGGGGCGCAACGCCCCTAAGAGAATTGAAATCTGAAACTTCTCTGGAGTCTCCAGCAACAACTTCACAAATCAGTGCCTCTAAAAAACTGAAAAAAGGAATGGTCTGTAGAAATCGAACTCATGACCTCTCTCAACTGAGTGCCTCTAATCCAGCTCCCTTGTCAGTAAACTATTCTTATTTGTCGTAAGATATGAAACAACTATTTTACTTATACAATTCAAATATTAATAGAGCACTCAACTACTTGAAGTCAAATTATTATAGAGCATGGCTAAAATAATATGCATAGTACACCACATAACGTACTATGGGGTCATTTGTATTTAATTTGGTCATTAAATTAATATTTAAGTTGCTCAATAAATTCTTCATATCAAAATCTTGTAGGAAATAAAATTTCGTGATTTTTAGAGCTTTCTTGCTATTTTTTAAATATTTTTTAAAAACAGTCCAGAAATGGCACTTTTGTAGTATTAAATCTGGATTGTTTTTAAAAAATATTTAAAAAATAGCAAGAAAGCTCCAAAAATCACAAATTTTTTTTCCTACAATATTTTCATATGAATAATTTATTGAGAAACTTAAATCTCAATTTATTGACCTATATCTATATGCATAGTACGAAATGGGGTGTACTATGCATATTATTTTAGCCATGCTCATTATTATAACATATTATCAATATTACTAATATTATTATTTATAGTATTATTTTTGTATTATTATTATTATTATGTAAAAACTTGGGCATTCTAAAATATAGGTATTTGGATACTCTAGTCCATCTGGGTCATTCAATTCATCGAGATTGATGAAAAATAATTCACTTTAACTTTTGTTGTGTTTTCCAAAGAATCACTTTTCACCAATCTTGATGAATTGAACGGTCCAGATGGAATAAAGTATCCAATATGCCTATCTTTTGGATACCCTAATTTTTGCCTTATTATTATTGTCATCATTATCATCATCATTATTACTATTATTATTATTATTATTTCATATACTTATTTTCCATATAAATTTATTATAATCATTACATAATTATTATAATCATTACTATTATTATCATTAATCTCAGGAGCGCTGGAAATAATAAAAGCAATACTTGCACTTCTAAATTTACAGGACACCTGGGCTCCACTCTTGCAAAAGTGTATAAGAAATGCACAAAAATCCTGAAAAATGAAAAAATTTAGAAACACAAATAATACTTGCACTCATGATCATCGGTGAAATTTTTAATTAGAAAGTGTTTAAAGCTATTTAAAATATGAAATCTTTTTTACTATAGATGATATTTTTCCCATATACTAAGATTCAAGTGCTGCATTCAATGCAAAATAAAAGAGAAAAAAAAAGTGAAGAGAGATTACGATGTTGAGTTTTTAAGTGCACTAGCTAGCTGGCTAGGTGTTAGAAAGAGAGGTCCAAAGCCATGTGCACAATTAAGTTGGATCTCCAGAAAAAAAAATTAGTTAACTAAAATATAGTGATAATAACTCTCTAAAATGGGACTAAAGATATGAAATTGCTGAAATCCCATAGGCACATTCATATCTCTTCACAACCCCCCGCCTACCTATAAGAGCGTTCTTTAAGGTTTTGCCTTGTAGTGCCAAGGACCACTTTTACCTTTTCTTACCTTCTCTTTAATTTGTGAAACTACCTCCACTCTCATTAAAATCATTGGTGTTTCTTAGGTACTCTGTTTCCTAATATAGTGAAGGTATTGGAAATATTAGGCGCCTTTATTGATCTGCTTATAATTTAATTTAATTGAAAATGTTTATATAATAGTTGCAATTTCAATTATATTGATGTAAAGTGTAAACTAACTTTCCATTAAATAAGAGTGTAAATTAATTTTGTAACTTGCTAAAAGTACAAAGATTATTTTTAACAGCTAATTTCATAATATTAAGATGTAAAAAATATATCAAATTAATTATTCAGCGTGTCTCAAAAATAGATTGAAATGCATTACGTGAAAGAGAAAATCTTTGATTCTCCGTGACTCCATCTCCCACTCCAGTTCTCCGTAGAAAGTGTCAGCGCCCTTTTCCACGCTCTTCCCCATCATGCCTCATTTTTTTATGATGTTGGAAGCAGTGACGGATGCAGAATTTTTGTCAGGGTGCATGGGTCGGTAATCAGACTATAATATTTTATCGAATTCAAACCCATTAGCTCATCGATATCAAATAAAATCATAAAAAATTTGAACATACATAATAAAAAAACTATTGATAATTTCATAATCGAGTCAATGAAGAAAGTTTTCCTCATTTTACATAAAAAAACTAACACAAAACACAATAATATAAAATCAAGCCAATGAAGAAAGTTTTCCTCTACGAGACTTCATATTTTGGAACCTTTGCATAATTCTTTCCATGTCCACACTAATAAAAAAATCTCTCTCAATGAAAGTAACCAAAGAATCGTTCGTCCATTTATCTCCCATTTTACTTCTCAATTCGGTTTTCACCAAATTCATTGTCGAAAATACTTGTTCAACACTAACGGTAGCCACCAGCAATATCAAACTCAATTTTACCAACTTATAAACCAAGGGATAAACATTATGCCTATTCGTTTACACCATCTTTTGAGAAAGTTCACCCAAGTTATTTACCTCTAAAAAGCCTCTATCATCTTGCACATCCATATAATAGTTCTCCAATTAACTCACTAAAATTGGAAGCTCGAATTCACTAAAATCATCGAGATAAAATTGAGCCAATTGAATCAACTTATCTTTGTCAAAAGATGAAAAACAGTTCTTCGGATCCAAACAAGACATACAAATGAGAAGTTTTAATTCATTTCCGTGAATCTGTCATTAAGCTCTTTCAATTCCATATCAATAATCGTGTAAAACAAATTAACACGGTAATAATGCAAATTAGTTACGTCTATTGGGCGTCGTGGATTATCACAATATAAATCCTCCATATTTAGAACTTGAATCTTATGTTTCTCACAAAACTCACATACATCTTTGAGTAACTCATCCCAACCACTCTCTCATATTTTGCAACCGAGTTTTAGCGATTTTCACTAAGTGCATAGCATTCACTATATCTTGATTTTTTTTTTGCAAGATTTGTGAAAGTTCATGCGTGATGAGTAATGATTTTCTCATTAGATGCAACAAAAATACAAACTCAAACCTTTGCATAGCTCTTCGAAATCCATGCGCTTGTGCTCTTTGCAATTTTGTTCCCCCTTCATTTTTTATTTCCTCAAGTACATCTAATGTGGCTGAAAATAGTATAACCATACTATTTAAGGTGGCTAAATAAGAACTCCAACGAGTAAAATCGGCACGTGCAACACTTGTTTCTTGGTTCAAACCTCGTCCAACTATAATTTCTCCATTTGAAAGAGCTTCCACAATTTCACTTCTTCGCTTCTCACGTAATTGATCACGTCTCTTAGTCGATTCACTAGCAACTACGAGAATACTTTCAACCATGTTAAAAAATAACATAACTTCGTGATGTTCACTAGCTACTGCAACTGATGAGCAAAACAATGCACGTAATAGGCCGAATTGTTTTCATTCAAACTCAAGTCATTTACATATTAAAAAAAAACATAGTAGTATCATTTTACATTTCAAAAGTATCATAATAGTATCATTTTACATTCGTACCTAGAAAAAGATAGACCATGCTTGCCGAATAAATCCTCAAGTGCCATCTTCAAACTCATTGCCGTAGTTTCATAAACACGAACAATGCCTAAAATTTTACAAAATAGTATCATTCTACATATTAAGAAATCGCAAAATAAGCTTGTTTATTCAAGATAGTATAATTTTACATTCTTAATCACCTAGAAATCGCTCGACAACACAGCCATGTTTGTTCACATACCGAATCACAATCGACATTTGCTCTTTGGTTGAGACATATCTCGCCTCATCGACCAAGACAGAAAATAATTCATCTCCAAGCTCCTTCATTATCTCAAGAGTCGTCTCTTCTGCACAAGCGTTTGCAATATCCTTTTGGATATCTGGTGCAATCAACTTTAGGTTTTTAGGAGCATTCTTAAGAATAACAACATCTATCTCTTTGTTATGATCTCCCAACTATCTCAAAAACTCAAGAAAATTTTCTTTATTGTTAGAGCATTCAGACTCATTATGCCCGTGAAATGCCAAACCTTGCTTCAAAATAAGTTGAGCTATGGATATAGTTGCCTCTTGTCGTTTTCAATATTCCAACTCTTGTCTAACACTTTGCCTTTCTACCACGGCTTGAATACTCTGTCTTTCATTCATCAAAGCGACACAATTTCTTTCAGCTTCATTGTGCCGTGAATTTGAAGCACCCACATGTTCTTCAAATGAGCTTATAGCCCTATTCCATTTTGTAAACCCCTATACTACGAATTTGGACCCTCCACCTGATCCAAGATTTTCCAATCTAAACAAATAACAAGGAAGGCAGAATACCGCATCCTTACTTATGCTATATTCCATCCAGGTTTTGTACTTATCAAACCAGGCAGTGTTAAACCTCCTCATTGCTCCACTAAAATTGGTTTGGGGAAAATCATGGTTGTAAGGTTGACATGGACCATTTCTTAGGTAAAAGCGACGTATACGATCACGATCATTTGGATTATAACTAGATATTGGTGGTCTTAGAGTAGGATCTGAAGGAGGATCTTGTTCGACACTATTAAACTCATGAGAAGGATTAGAACCTCAAGATGAATCATCACGAGGTTTTGATCTTTTGAAAAAATCGTTGCATTCTTTATTCTTACACGTTACAACCTGAAAGGAAATAAACAGAGCAGATTGAGATATTGAGTGAGAAAAATAAAACAATCAACGACAAGGTATTATCACATAAAATAATCAGAATGATGCTAACTGGTCAATCCTTGGTTTTGTCTCTCTAACTCTCTGACTACTATTATCGACAGTAACCTCAATGTGTTACTGTTAAGTGTTAACCAAATAAAACAATAATATCACACTAACCTAATTACTCTAATTAACCAAATTAAACAAGTATCACACTATTAAGTATTACCCTAGTCAGAAAATAAATCTTTGACTCTGAATCGTACCCTATGTTAGTCTATTACCCTAATTAACCAAATCAAATAACAGTATCACACATTCACACTGCGTTAGCTGAGTTAGTTAACCAAATCAAACAACAGTATTAGTGATTCACACTGACGGACTGATATCACTGTTGCAGTGTTGCTGGCACTTTGGCAGTGTTGCTGGCACAGTGGCACTCAAACCAGAACGGGGCCAACAGCAACAGGCATAGGCCGCAGCCCGCAGTCCGCAGGTGGCACCACTGACCACGACAAGGCGAAAGGCGAGGGGTCACGGCTGACTGACAAGGCACGGAGGTGGCGACTGGCAAACCCTAGTCTCTTTTCTTTTCTGCTTCATGACGCGTCAGTGAGATTGTGAGAAGCGATAGGGGCAGTATCGGATGGATGGATTGATTTTTTTTTCTCGTGTCTGGACTCTGGCGAGTGAGAGTGAAAAGTGAAATGAGATTTCGCGGCCCAATTTGTTTTCCCTTTAGTTTTTTGTTTTTCTATTACTGCTCAAGCCCAATTTTGAGGCCCATCAATCTAAGGTAGTTCAGAAAATGAAATCAGAGTAGGTCAAGATTAATAACCCAGTACCATTTTATATAGTTTTGCAAAATCTAGGGTGGGTCAGCTTACCCACCCTAGGCCTAAATAAATCCGCCCCTGGTTGGAAGAAGGCAATCTTTTGGAAAAAAGAGAGGACAAGTCGCCTCAAACATGCGTGATCTGTCTAGAGAGACTTGGGTGCATGCAATCGTTCGAGGTTTTGTTTATTTTCAATTAGTGAGGTTATGGGGTTCTATGTCCAGGTTAGACGCAAGCCCCTGCCATTATTTACATGAAGGATTGTTGCGTGGGAATAAGAATAGAAAATGCATTTTTCCATGGAATAATCATGAAAATGGATCCATGGAACTACTCTCCTCACAAAAAAAATATTTTTTCCATGAAATACCATGGAAATACTTTTCCTGTGGAGCTAAGCATGAAAATAACTCCACGAAATAACTTTTTGTGGGGTTGCCTATTTTTATTTCCATGGTTAGCATGACACATTTTCATGATGTTTGCACGAAAATAATTCAAAAATTACCACAGAAATGCTTCAAAAGTTACCACAAAATAATTGTATTGTCAACATAATTATTATTTATTTGTGTATTTTTAAGAATTATAGAAACATTATTTTCGTCATGATATTATTTCTGTCAGCTAATATATTATTTCTGTTAGTAGAACCATTATTTTTTTTTTAGTAAAAGTATTATTTTTGGCAGTAGACTCATTATTCTGTCAAGGCGACAAAATCAATCACATATAGGTTGATTCATGAGAACATCGTTGTGAGCACATTAAAAGAATGATTAGGAAGAGGAAGGAAGATGTGTTTACTATTTGATATTATACTGTCGTATCTTCCAAGTTCCACTCGCCATGAAGGCCCACCACTCATTTTACAACAATCTTAAACTTAATATCAACTTCTAACTTATTTGAACTCAGAACCACCTAATGTGATAAAAGTATCAACATATGAAATATACTTTAACAGGAAGACAACATCTCTAGCTGCAAGAGCCAAATTGCCCATTTAGTTATTCGAATATATTGTGGTTTACCCGTGGTCTTTTTCCCAACCGGGTTTTCCAACCTTTTCTGCCTTAGGAGGAAAATGGTACTCTTTGAATGAGTCAGTCTTCTTTTCAGATCGAGATATCTTGCCTCTCCACCGAAATTCATTGCTCGTTAGCACGCTCATCCGTTTTTAGCACATGAAACCTTGTTAGTGCATCGTGTATCATGGATCACTATTCGTGCACCTGTTGCTGAGCTTGTGCTTGATTTTGGAGAAGAAAGGAAAAGAAGAAAAATCAAATAAGTGAATGCGAGAGGAAAGGAAGAGAAGGGAGAGACTTTGTTGAAATGTTGGAGAATGAATAGAGAGAGTGTGTAATATTTAGGAGTAATATTTGAGAGAAGATGGAGAGAAATTTCTGTGAAAATTTGGAGGGAATTTTCCCGCTTAAAAATTTTGGAGTATTTCTGTGGATAGTAATTTTCTGTGGAAGCAAAGGTTATTTTCGTGAAAATGAACATTTTTTCCATGATAAATTCATATACAAAAATATTTCCGTAGAAAATTTTTTGCCACAAAAAACATATCTAACCATGTTAATAATCAAAATTCTGATAGTGTAAATAATAATTCTTAAATGAAATATTTAAGTAGGCAAGGCCTACTTCCATCAAAATAAGAAATTATTTGCAAACCTTCAATTTTCATCATGAATTAAATTTTTTTATTGAATTGTACTGCAAATACTCGTGATTTTAACCGTTTGAATTTGTCATTTAAAATTAAATTAATTGATGATTTCTGAGTTAACCTCACAAACTACCTTGGTGAGTTTAACTAAAAGTTGCTTAGCTTTCCTCCATATTTAATGAGAATTGTTGAGAAATGATGTTATTAACCTCAGAAAAGATCATCATTGGTTATATTAGGCAACAAATAGGCTAGCAATCTCAATATTATTTATATTGGTACCTAGATCATTTCAGATTGTAATTAGGCTCCATTAGGAAAACAGCCAACGACTAATTAGCCTGATTAGGAAATCATCAAACGGCTAATAGGATTCATAGGCTATCAATACTTGTATACAAAGGTCTTGTAAATCAGAATATAGAATACAAAGATTCATATTATTCCTCATATCCTCTCCATTAATTTTAACATGGTATCAGAGCGGGTTTAACCTGCATCCACACTCAATTCCGCAGAAATACTCATTCTTACCAGTAACTTGCCCATCGTACCTAAACCATCATGTCTCAGCAATCTGACAACACAAAAATCACCACCATAATCCTCAATGGCACAAACTACATTACTTGGGCCAGATCTGTTTCAATCGGTCTAGGTGGCAAAGGAAAACTCAACTTTGTCACTGGAACTAGAGAGAAACCAAAGCCAGCAAAAGCCAACGAAATCACTACTGAAGAAAAAATCAAAATCGAAGAATGGGAAACAACAGACCAGATGGTCATGTCATGGCTTCTAAGCACCATGGAGCCAAAAATATCGAACGTTCTCATGTACTCAAATACCTCAAAAGAAATCTGGGACAAGGCAAAAACAAGATACAGCCACATAAGAAACTTTGCACACATCTTCACTCTCAAACAAGAGCTTGCTCAGATCAAACAAAACGGACAAAGCAACAATGAGCTCGTGACATAAATAATGTCAAAGTGGGAAGAACTTAATGTGTATCTCCCACCGACACCAGATCCAACCAAAAACCAAAAAAGATCTGAACAAGATTTGATCTTCACATACCTGGGGGCCCTCGACTCAACTTACGAAGCCATTCGGTTGCAGATCTTGGCCTCGGCCGAAATGCCGACCTTTGACGACGTGGTATCGAGGATCCAACAAGAGGAGTCTCGGCGAGCTCTAATGAACCCTCAAGCCTTAGCCAATAGTGACAATCGGGCCTTTCGAGTCACCACGTCAAACCCTAACCAGAGCGGAAGAAGCAGGGCGGCCACAGCAGGCGACTGGTGTGACCACTGCAAGAGAGCAGGGCACAAATCAGACGGCTGCTGGGTGCTACACCCACACCTCAGACCGACGCGGAATAGGGGAGACAGAGGGAGTCGAAGAGGTGATCAGCGATTTGGCAGAGCCAACTATAGGGGTCGAGTAGAAAACCTAGAGACAGGGGCGGAGAAATCGAAGCAAGCAGAAGCCTCAGGATCGTTTGTGGCTCCTATGGCTCCTGCGACATAGCTAAACCAAATGACAACCCCTGGATCTTCTGTGGCAGCAGCAACGCAACTAAACCAAATATTAACCCAGCTGAACAGTCTGTTACAGCAACAGACGACAGGTTTTGTACTCTATAACTCGAATTTATCTTTTGTTACTCACAGCAGTAGTAATCCAAAAATTGCAAACCTAGGAAATAACACTAGTAAATGGGTCATTGATTCTGGTGCTACCGACCACATGACATGGGACATAAACAAATTAAAAAATATAGTTCCTACTACAGAATCACAACATGTACTTGTTGCAAATGGAAATAAAGTCAAAATTGAAGGTTTAGACACCACAATTTTTTTCAAAAAACATGTAAAGGATGTTTTGTACTTGCCAGATTTTAATTCAAACCTCCTATCAATTAGCAAAATCACACGAGATTTGAATAGCAAGGTAATTTTCTCACCAAACAAAGTGGTGTTTCAGGATCAAGAATCAGGGAAGAAGATTGGTGAAGGTTTTTTTAAAAATGGGCTTTACTACTTGGAAGAACCAATAAGCAAATGTCATGTGTCATTAAATAAAATAGACCGAGGAAAATTGTTGCATTGGAGATTTGGTCATCCATCTGATCAAGTTTTAAATAAATTGTTTTGTTATAATCTAGACTCTAGCAATTGTGATGTGTGTAGGCTTGCAAAACAAACTAGGTTATCTTTTCCAGTATCTACTAATATATCAGAAGCAAAATTTGATTTAGTCCATTCGGACGTTTGGGGACCAGCCCCGGTAGACTCTTACAACCATTTCAAATATTTTGTCACATTTATCGATGATTTCTCCCGCACTACTTGGGTTTATCTTTTAAAAGGGAAAAACGAAGTTTTTTCATGCTTCAAAGATTTCTTTAACCTTGTTGAAAATCAATATGATGCAACAATAAAAATATTTAGATCAGATAACGGGACAGAATATGTGAACAATAATTTTCTAGAGTTTTTTAAATCAAAAGGAATTCTCCATCAAACTACATGCATAAATACACCCCAACAAAACGGTGTCTCAGAAAGAAAAAATCGTCATTTGTTAGAAGTCACACGATCGCTTCTTTTCCAAAACAATGTTCCAAAAACGTATTGGTCCGATGCAGTATTAACTGCAACATATCTTATAAATAGATTACCAAGTGCAAGGTTAAACAACATGAGCCCACTAGAAATTCTCAAGGGTCGAAAAATTGATCTTAATCATATCAGAGTTTTTGGGTGTACTTGTTTTTTACATATTAATAGGCGAGATAAATTAGACAAAAATTCCGTTAAAACTATGTTTTTGGGCTGTTCCTCTGAAAAGAAGGGATACAAGTGCTATGATCCAAAGAAACTTAAAGTATATTATTCAAGAGATGTATCATTTTTTGAAAACACACCATACTATCAAACACAAGAACACGACAACTCAGAAAAATGGTTAGATCCATTACAACCACTCAATTTTATATTTCTCGAAGAAATAAACCAAGCGCATGTAGAAGACAACCACATCATTGAGACAAGCGCAATTCCTTCAGGGGGAGAAAATGAACAACTGTAGGAAGAAATTGCACTTGAACAACCTCAAGAGGAAATTTCACCAAATACAGATGAAGAACAAGTCCAAGAAGAACAAACCATACGAAGATCAGTAAGACAAATTTAAAAGCCCATCAGGTTGAGGGATTATGTATCACACTAGGTAACATACCCAATTCAGAACTATATTTCTTACAAAAGGGTTTCACCAGAATACCAGGCCTATCTAGGAAACATAACACACCAAACCGAACCTACTACATGGCTTCAAGGTAACCAAAACCCAATTTGGCACAAAGCCATGAACGAAGAACTCCAAGCACTAGAAAAAAAATAATACTTGGGACATCGTTTGCTTACCAAAGGGTAAAAAGCATGTAGGATGTAAATGGGTATACAAGATTAAGTACAATAGTAATGGTGAAATAGAAAGGTATAAAGCTAGGTTAGTGGCCAAAGGATTCACCCAGACCTATGGTGTTGACTACCAAGAAACCTTCGCACCAGTAACAAAAATGAGCACTATTAGAATTTTGTTATCAGTAGCCACCAATCTAGGCTGGAGTTTATTCCAAATGGATGTAAAAAATGTGTTCCTGCAAGGAGTTTTAGAACAAGAAGTCTACATGACTCTTCCTCCAGGTTATAACCCTACATTAGACTCATCACATGTATGCAAACTAAAGAAGTCCATTTATGGCCTAAAATAATCTCCAAGAGCATGGTATGCGAAACTAAGCTCTTCCTTGTTAAGAAATAATTTTGTTAAGAGCACAGCAGATTCGTCAATGTTCATTAAACACAACCAGAACTCCACCACCATTATTCTCGTCTATGCAGATGATATTATTGTTACAGGAAACAATAATGAGGAAATTAAAAATGTCAAACAATATTTAAAAAGGGAATTTGATATTAAGGATCTTGGTAAACTCTCATATTTCCTGGGAATAGAAATAGCTCACTCCAACAAAGGTTTATTTCTATCTCAAAGGAAATACGTACTTGACCTACTGAAAGAAACTGGTAAACTAGGAGCTAAGCCAGCTAGTACCCCAATGGAAACAAACACAAAATTAGGACTAGATGATGGTGAATTACTATCCGATATAGGACAATACCAAAGGTTGGTTGGAAAATTAATATACCTTACCGTTACTAGACTTGATATTTCATTTGTAGTTAGTATGGTAAGCCAATTCATGCATGCTCCACGTACCAGTCACTTAAGTGCAATTGACAGGATACTCAAATATCTAAAAGGCACTCCGGGTCAAGGAATTTGGATGAAGAAAAATGGTTCTCATGATGTGGTTGGTTTTTCTGATGCAGATTGGGCCGGAAGCTGTGACAGAAAATCAACCACTAGTTTTTGCACTTTTGTAGGTGGAAATCTAGTAACATGAAAAAGCAAGAAGCAGAATGTGGTCGCTCGCTCCAGTGCAGAAGCAGAATATCGAGCCATGACATCCACAGCAAGCGAACTCATATGGATTAAACACCTACTAAGTGACATGAAAATAGAACACACAAAGACTATGCAAATGTATTGTGACAACCAAGCTGCACGATATATTGCAACTAATCTGGTCTTTCATGAAAGAACAAAACATATAGAAGTGGACTGTCACTTTGTTCGAGAAAAAGTGGAGTCCAGAGAAATAGCAATTCCGTTTGTCAGAAGC
Source organism: Eleocharis quinqueflora (assembly GCA_964058865.1). Taxonomy (NCBI): domain Eukaryota; kingdom Viridiplantae; phylum Streptophyta; class Magnoliopsida; order Poales; family Cyperaceae; genus Eleocharis; species Eleocharis quinqueflora. The sequence goes on along the minus strand of CAXKVX010001866.1, from coordinate 12,989 downwards.
AAGAAACAATTGGCAGGCATTTTCACCAAAGCGCTAGATAAGACCAGCCATCTAAACATACTCAACAAGTTGGGTTCTATAAATTTATTCGAACCCAACTTAAGAGGGAGTGTTGAGAAATGATGTTATTAACCTCAGAAAAGATCATCATTGGTTATATTAGACAACAAATAGACTAACAATCTCAATATTATTTATATTGGTACCTAGCTCATTTCAGATTGTAATTAGGCTCCATTAGAAAAACAGCCAACGGTTAATTAGCCTGATTAGGAAATCATTAAACGACTAATAGAATTCATAGGCTATAAATACTTGTATACAAAGTTCTTGTAAATCTGAATATAGAATACAAAGATTCATATTATTCCTCATATCCTCTCCATAAATTTTATCAAGAATGTCAAATGTCAACTGAAACTCGATTAATTAATAATAAATTATATAACAATTAATCGCTCGATCGATCTGATGGTCGACACTGGACCAGCACACGAGATGCGGTCTTGATGTTTATTTACATTTGTTTTTTGTATTAAACATTAAAACATGATCCAAATAATCGCTGTAGCCAAACAGAACTACAGAAACAATGAGTACGTCGATCGTGTCGTGTGTACTTGAAGGCTTGAAGCTGAGGAATTCATATTTTCTGAAATTACAAAAGCTGTTCGTTTCTTGATTCTCAATATTGTTACAGCATTTTTTACTTGCTTGCACAGTAATTGATACAACGTCACTACAGTTCTCACTCAATAAAACTGCTCATTCTTCTCTGAAAATTACTGTCAATTTCAAAAGATACGATTCGAAGCTGAGACATCCTATCTTTTTTATGATGCAGTTGCAGTGTTGCACCTCCGCTCGCTTTCATGCATTCATCCTTTTCCGATTTGCAGTAGTATAGACACTGGCTGCTACTGCTAACCTATTAGCCTATGCAATACATAGCCTACGCAATATACAATTATACATCGACTAGTGGTGCCAACTTGCTCAGGCGTGGCGCGTGGGTCGAGCCTTACATAATATGGGAAGCGGAATCTCTGCCGCGCAGCTGTAACAGACGTTCAAGATTTTTTACGTTGTAGGTTACGGACGGTTCAGATTTGATTCATGAAGATTTGATATTATAAAATTTAGCTTGCACAAATCTCGATGCAAATCAAAAACTGAAATTTATCCCGTAACAGTATTTGTGCGCAAGATCTGGTTTGCATAATATGTGGGGTTGAATGACAGGTGCACTTGGGTAAATCAGACACGCTACATGTAATATACAAATAAAGGTTGGCGAGTGATCCGATCAGTAGTAATGCTTGCAACCGTCTTTTATCTATTTCAGACTGCACGATATCAATTGAGTATGAATGAATGAAAAATTTGGCATCAATGTAATTATTTTGCTTCATTTTAATAGTACATATTTAATTTATGAAATAGTTCTCAAAATTGTTCAATTTTGTTTCTTTTTTTATTATTCAATTTCGTTTGTGTAGTGAAATTTAATTTGGGCAAGTTAGTTTAAATGTATGATTAATTATCTGAAAAACGATATAGTAAGTCATGAGAGAGTACCCTTTCAAGTTTTGTTTAACGAATATGTTATTAGCTTTATCAATTGTTTAATATATTATCATGCAAAACATGATTGTGTGGGAAAAAATAATTAAATTTTCAATGAATATTTTTAACAGATAAAATGTTTCTGTCAACACTTAATTTTTTTTTTTACATTTTCAAATTATTTTAATAATTGTAATTGCAAATTTTTTTAATATTGATACCAAAACCACATATGAAGTCATCATTACTTTTCGTACCAAACTTGGTGTTAATTTTTTTATATGTTAACTACAAGTTTACAACTATGTTGTTAAACAACCGACATACGGATTTTTTTTTCTGATGTTCTATGTGTAAATTTTAATTTGTTCTGATATTTATCATACGAGATTTTTTTTTTTAGAAATAGATGAGTGGTCTTTGTCCTCAAATATTATTCAAAGTGATCTAGAATCTCTCAGTGATCTTTGACTTTCACTGGATTTCGAACCCGAAACCTCCACTTGAAGCTCGTTGCTCTTTTGCCACTAGACTAAGAGCAGTTCTCTCATACTAGATTTTTTAATGATGATCTTAGTCATTCGATCGTTTGTATCTAAATCTAGATTATTGATTGACAAAAATCAAAACAGTTAACGAAAATTTCCATCCTAATTTATTTTGAGTGGTAATTAATGTTATGAAAGACCCTCAAGCATTTAACTTGTGACAAGTTGCAGCTACAACTTTTATTTTCGACAAACACTCTATAAATTATGTGATCAATGCTAATGATCATTCTAAATGTTAATTTATGCTCAATTTTTAACAATAAATTACTAGAATATTTATCCTTGTATGATTGTAGAATAATGCTCAAAGTATTTATAATCGATACTTTTTTAGTTTGTAAAAGTTCATTCAATTTTTAAACATAGACAATCAATTGAATATTCATCATGCATTTATTTTACATTTTTTAATTATTCACAATACAAAATTTCATAATGCTTTTCATAAATCTGTTTAATTATTTTTATGAATGGCATTACTTCAGCTTTTTTTAATAACAATTTTTATATTAACATAATTTATTACTTTGTATTTTTATTAATCAAATTTTATATACCAATAAGATAATTTATACACATTATTAATTATATTTTTATTAATCAAATTTTATGTACCAATAAGATAATTTATACACATTATTAATGATATTTTTATTTACAAAATAAACTAATGATTTAAACATCTATGTGCAAAATAAAATAATGGTTTATATACAATATGTTCAATTAAATAAAATGAATTACACAAAATAAAATTATAATGGCAAATATGTTATACTATGAACATTTGTAAATTGTCTCCATTTTTTAAAATGAAGTTTACCAACATTTTGCAAAGTAAAGAATACATAAAACATAAATACTTAAATTTTTATTATAAACATACAAAGATATAATGGTTATTTCATACAAAAATTGATCGTAATATGATAAACGAACTGTTGGGGACACTATTGTCGTTGTATCATAATTCATCCACGTTTGTTCAAATTAAAAGTTCATAGAGCAACTTGTCACAAACTGAAATTTTAAAAACTTTTGATGACATTATCCTTTATTTTTAATTTTTTATATTTACTAAAAAAAGAAAATATATTAAACAAAACCGAGTAGAAACAAAGAGTGCGCGATTTTTTTCTCTTGTATTATTTAGGTACAACAATCCGTTATTACTCGTGGGGTAGCAAATGAGCCGAGCTTCGAGCGAGCTGGGTCGAACTCGTCTTGGCATGTTAACGAGTTGGATTCCGCTCGCAACTACATTTGGTCACGAGTTGAGATTCTCAACTTGAGTTTGTCTCGTTAAGGCTCAAGCTGACTTGTTTGACTCGTGTATATCTTGCATGAAGATAATATGTCAACTACTAGCTCGTTATAACTTGTTTGTAGCTTGTTTGAAAGCAAAATGACAAAATAGTTGAAGAAAACATTATAAAATTATAACATCGTAAAAAATCTTTGCGGTGAAGATCTATTTAGATATGATAATTGACATCTCGATACATACACGAGCAGAGCTGGTCACAATTCGAGATTGGCTCGTTTATTAACGAGCTTGCCAACTCATTTCGTTAACAGCTCAATTTATTAAAGGACAAATTAATAGCGAGTTGAACACGAGCGAGTCACGAGTTACGAATATTTTGTGCAACTCTAACCACTAGATACTTTCTGTCATGATCAGGACTTTATTTGTAGCAACTTCGGTTACTCTCATCAGGATTTTATTTAGTTTTTTTATCGTCGCAAGTCATCGAGCTGTAGATATTCGAGTCTACTTCCATCATGTCGAGTCAATTTGTGATCGGAGAAACGAGCGATTCAAAATTGAATTTGACGCAAATTCGTGATAAAAATTATTAATTAAGACATAAGTTAAAAATGTTATCTAATTTGAGATGCACGTTACTTCGACTTCGACTGTAGGAATGAATTCATTTTCTGAATATTAAAAAAAATGGGTACTTTCTGAACTCTGCTGATTTGCTGTGTCAAGTGTGCGAATCCTGACACTATAACCTGTAGGAATGGATTCATTTTCTTGGGGAATAATGTGTGTGAAGTGGCAGCTTCTTGTTCTTGGTGCCAGACTAAGAAATGACCCCACAAATTAAATTTAGAACTAATTTCCATGTTCTTGTCGTCGATTCTGCTGGTGCCTGGTGAGTGGTGTGTAAGTTTGTCACAATTAATGTAAGATGAGATGCATGCTATTTTTTCATATTTACTTTGGCCATTTAATTTGCGCGTTAAAAAGGCTATGCAAAATTCAATTAATGAGCGGCAAAACAAGCAACTAACTCCTTACTTCCCAACTAACACATCTGTCCTGTGGAAAATTGTGCCTTTTTTCTTTCTTGTGATTTTTCACTTTATTTAAATCTTCTCTACTTTCTAGTTATTTCTATTTCTTTGACTTGGTGCTATTTACAAGGGAAGCTGTTCTTCTACCGTGCAGCATCGACGGACGGCTCAAATTTTCTGCGCTGTAAGCTACGGACGGTTCAGATTCTATTCAGGAGATTTAATATTATAAAATTTAGCTTGCACGAATCTCGATGCAAATTAAAAACTGAAATTTGCTGCGCAGTCGGCACCGTATTTTTGCTGCGCGGTAGAAGATCTCGTTTCATTTACAAGGGGGATGGCTTCAACTGTTGCCCACCCATAGTTAAAGAAAAGGAAATCTTGTTAGGCTCGTGCACTTGGTTAACACGGTTTGATTTCACTTGATCGCAGATTTATAAATTTATGTAGGTGGTTCACCTGACTTTTATTATAAGAAGATGACAAACAAAGGAGATTAAAAATTACAGGTACGAAATAAAATGAAAGGTGTTATTATAATCTCATCCTCTTGTTTGACTGATAGTTCGATTTTCTTCCCCTCTAAGTTGACGAATAGGAAACTAAATTTTTCTAATTCAAGGAGAGAAATAAGAAAAGTTTGATGAGTATTATCAATTAATTTTCATTTTCATTTCCAAATTTATAATCAATTTAAATAATTTGATCATGAGAACCGGTCTTTGATCGAGTGATGTGAAAGATAATTAAATTGTTCAAAGTTTCACATATTTTTATTGGACTGAGTTTCACATTAGGCATTTTTTAAGTTCTTTTTAATAAAATCCACTTTATATTATTTAAGATTAAGTCCTACACCCAATTTGGTAAATTTTCTGTCCTGACTTAATTTGTGTAACAATTTTGTGCTGATCACCACATTTCAATTTAACAACTTTATGAACAACATTAATCAAGATACAAAATAAGTAAAATTCCAATATAATATATATTTAAAGGATAATGTTTCGTAGATATCACATTTGATACCAACTATTGATATCGATTTTATTATGCACCTTTATTTGAGTTATCATGCACATTATTTGAGTTATTATGCATGTTATACCATAGTAACTATTTCAGTACAGAAATTAACATGTATAACTATTTCATTAGAAAAAATAACATGCATGATAACTCAAATAATGTGCACGATAACTCAACTAAAGGTGCATAATAAAATCGACAACATGTATAATTATTTCATTACAAAAAATAGCATGCATAATAACTCAAATAATGTACAGTATAATTCAACTAAAGATGCATAATAAAATCAGTATCAAATATGATATCTACTTATCAGCTCCCATATTTAAAATACCTATATTTGCTGTTTGACCCCTTCAGACAGTTTTAGAAATTTGCTACTTTCCAAATCAGGACGTAACGGTGGAAAAGGAAATAACATAGCTACATGCCATACAAGATATATAAGATATTGTAAATGTAGCATATATGTTGGAAAAAAAAAATCTCCGTAATTTTGAGATAGATAGAGATAGCTACCAGTTCCATTTAAATCAATTGGGCATCGTAGGAAATCATTTCCGTAATTTTTCTTTTTCCTCTATTACACGAAATAATCCCTTGCTTCATGTATGGTAGAGGAGCAAGTTATGAAAAAAATTATATTTCTCATTTAAAGAGTCAAACACGCATAAATATAAAGGCATAAGTTGGTATAAGAGTTATCAGTTATGGCTCTATAATTTAAAGAATCTTGCAAGATGGTATAAATTATTCCTTTAAGTAGTGTATCGATGAGACAAGCAATAAGAAACACAATAAGTTTGCATTCATTTTTTTTACCGCTCTGATCTGAGTCGTTTATTCTTTTGTTTGATGATATGTGACGAACTTTCTTGATGTTTAGTGTAGAAGTTTGATTTCTGATGAATTGCTCTGCGTCGCTCTAGCCACACGAATTGTTCCTCTTGCAATAGTGTCGTTGCTCTCTGTTATTATTGATTTCCCTAATGAGAAGTGTAAACTATGAATTGTTTTTTTTTTATTATTCTCTTTGAGAGATTGCTATGCCTGATAGGTTATATGTGTCTCGTCGTCTTCCTCTATAATTGTTCATTTTTCGTGAATTGCTCTGTGTGAATGATTGTTTATGTCTGATCGTTTCTCCCTGTCTCATCGTCTTCATGTTTGTGTTTAATTCTTTCAATACTTCAACACTATTGTGTCCAATCATTATATATTGCTTTCATTGTCATTTTCATTTTATTATCATTTTTCCTGTTCTTCCAAATCGCTTATGTTTACCAAAAAAAATATTATTATGAGGTTGCAAGTCGTTGTTTGAAGGTTGGAAGTCATTCAAAGTTGCAAGGTATTGTCCATTTCTTATTTTGATATATTATTCAATATTGTCGTCTCCAATATTTACATATGGCTCTCATTTTTGCTTTATTTGCAGTGTATTTATTTGCAAATACTTTACTATAACATCTTTAAAATACTCATCATCCATTTAATCTTAAAAATGTAAAATTTTATTTTAATCTTTTAATTATAGCAATATCATTGATTTGGAGATCAGCAACAAAACAAGTGGAATTTTATTGAATCAAGTTAAACAAAAAGTTATAACTCCAGAAAAGCAAGTTAACGATTGGCGTAAAGATCAAACATCAGACACACCTAGTGGTGTTGATATCATTGGAAAATATAAGAGGTGATAATATATTGCTTATTTGATTTTATTTCTTTGTGTGATTATATATACTTTATTTGTATGATTATATGTACTTCAAAAATATGCATAATCCTTTTAATATTATTTTATAGAAATATTTGTGGTACTAGTACTACTGATGAGCAATCAGATAAAGGTCCAAAAACAAGGAGAACACTTCATCTTGGTGGTAAGTCTGTTTTGAAGAAAATAATATATGATGCAATTCAATAAATTTATTTAATTCTTATAAAATACTTTCAAGAAACAATATATTAGTATTTGTAAATTATGCATTAGTCTAAGTATTTTTCTTTTTTTTTTGTTTGCAGCTGAATTTGATGAAAAAGAATGAGAAGGAATGTGCTGGAAAATATATGTGGAGAAGAAATATTTTGATTTGAATGTTATTGAGGAATGACATTTTTTTGAAAATTAATTGTTAAGAGTAATCTTTTATTTTTGTAAAGATTTAACTGTTGAGAGTGATTGATGAACTATTTGTTGCACTGATGAAGATTTTTTTTTCATAGAGAACATAGATTATTGATGGTAAGTAATGTTAATGAGAAATTATTTTTCATTGGATGAATTTCAAATTACATCAACTTTATTTTCTGTAAATTAGATTGTATTTTATGCTTCAATATTAAATTAACAACCAACCATTTGTTAACATGTCTGGCAAATGTATTGTTTGAATTCCTTATTTCATATGCTATAACATAATTATGATGGGTATAAATATGGCTAAATATGCAAATATAGATGACGATCAATAAAATTAGAAATAAGGAATTTATTTTATGATAAATAATAAATAAGAAATTTATACCACAAATATTCCTATAAAAATAATGATGATCAATTTTTGTTGTTGTTGTATGAACAAGCTAGCTAATTTTGTTTATTTTCACCTTTTGTTTGTAGATTGATGGTGATCAATTTAAACATGTTAGTTCAATGTAAGATTTTTAAAATGGGATGTGTGTAGCTGTAAGACAATCCATTATTAGGTATACTTATGGGCTAAAATTAAATTCAAATTTAAATTTTAGTCTATTGTTTGAATTGTATTATGTGTTATTGCAGCTATGGTGAGATTTAATAGTGAATTTTTATTCAATATTCTTATTTGAATATTTTTAAATGGTATGCTCGGTTGCTAAGGAACATTATAGCATTAGCCAAAAATAGTCTAATAGGATGTACAAACTTCATATACAATACTGTTGTGTTTTTATGCTTTTATTATTTTTTTGCTTATGTATTTACTTATTGATGTTCTATTAGGTATATAAACTTTATTTGTTTTGATGATGGATTTTATGAATTTTGTGTTGCATGTATGATTCGATAATTTAAAGTTTGAGTCTAGAAGAAGTAGCACATTTATAGTTACTGACAATTTAACCGTAATTATGTCAAATAAATTGTATACTTGATTAATATTTTTTTAATTTCTTAAAAGAACTCAAATTTTAAATTTATAATACGATATTTTAACATATTATTTTCCATACATATTATAACAAAGACAATTATTGTGATTATATATATATCAAAATAATATACTTAGATATATATTCTATTATAAAATTAAGATAATTATGTTATAATGTTTAATTAATATAAAACACATCCAATAACAACCTAATCACGTATATAATTAAACTAATTAAATAGCAATAATTTGTAAATTAAAATAATAACAAAACAACAAGAATAATTTATTATTAATATTTGTACATTTTATATTTTTTATAATAACAATAACTACAAGAATAATTTATTATTAATATTATTTTCTTGACAATAACAATTATAATTGACTTTGCTATCATTAATTATATATTTTAATATGATGACATGAATCTTATTTTCTATTAATTTAACCAATTAAATATATTTATGATCACATAATTTTACATAATAAAAAGTTACAGCGATAATAACACAACTGTGTCTTGTGTACTTAAAGTCGGTGGTTAAGGTTTTGATCCAAGCAAAATAACGCCTCTAGATACTAAACCTCTTAAGTTAGGTGTCAACCATGCATACTCTCTTACCTGCTATCATTTATATACTTCCCTCTCTCCATTCCTTTATCATCACTTCTGCTTCACCTCTCTGTCTCTCTGTCTCTCGCTCTCTCTCTCTATCTACACTTGTCTAATCACTTGTACAAAAGAGTGAAATACAAATAAACAGAGAGCAGAGTAGACAAGAGACAAGCATGGGATTACCTCCCAAATTTGAGGCAATTGAAAAGTGTAGCTCAGAGGGAAGGTGCAACCAGACAGTTGCGGCCGATCTAGATGGCACCCTTCTCATATCTCGTAGTGCTTTTCCGTATTACTTGCTCGTGGCTCTTGAAGCCGGTAGCATTCTCCGAGCCATCCTTCTTCTCCTATCTGTGCCAATTGTCTATATAACATACATTTTCTTCTCTGAATCGGCCGCAATAGAAACACTTGTGTATATTTCTGTTGCTGGTCTAAAAATCAAAGATATTGAAATGGTTGCACGCTCAGTTCTCCCAAAGTTCTACGCTGAGGATGTGCACCCGGAAAGTTGGCGAGTGTTCAGTTCTTTTGGCAAACGATATATTGTAACGGCGAGCCCGCGAATTATGGTAGAGCCGTTTGCCAAGACTTTTCTCGGTGTGGAGAAGGTAATTGGTACTGAATTGGAGGTGACGAAGTCGGGGAAAGCTACCGGTTTCATTGCAAAGCCCGGTGTGCTGGTTGGTGAACACAAGAAGCATGCAGTGCAGGAGGAGTTCGGTGAGGCATTGCCAGATCTTGGGATGGGAGATAGGCCGACCGATTACGACTTCATGTCCATATGCAAGGTCTGATATTATTCTTAATTACACAATTTAATTTGATTTGCATAGTAGTGTAATTCAATTGCAGCATACATGTATTGCATGTTAAATTTTTATTTCAGTACTTGGTGCTCGCTTAATTTGGTTAGTATGTGGTCAGGATCATTGATCATAGGACAAGTTTTGAAATTTCCACAAATAATGTCTGATAACAATAAATATCATGCAAACATGCTAGTCCTAATAATTGATTAAAAATCAATTTAAAATTGACTTCCCTTCTAAAATAGGCTCAGATCCTAGCTCTCATTTCTGATGCCAACAGGTGTAATATTATTTTTTCACAACTCTTTGATCCAACATTAATTCGAAGGCCCCCACATCTACTGCTTTTGAGCTTCTCTGTAGTGTTACACTTTTTTTGGCATATGTATGGATAGGTAGTAATATAAAGCCCCAACATGCCTCCAATTATATATGCTTCTATCATCACTATGCACTGGGCTCCACTTAATTTTTATTATTGGGTGGGCCCGTTGTACTATATACTAGGGCAAAATGTGAGGCAATGTAAAGGGTAGTAGGGTACTGTATATTGCATACGGGTTTTTATTAAAAAATAATAGGGTACTGTATATTTATCAACTCCTATTACAGATTCACAGTATAGTGCCTAATTATAAGATAAATCATTTGTTAAACCAAATGCAACAATCAGGAATGTGTGGTAGACTGGTAGGTAGATTACACTGCCGTACTTATCTACTTCTAACTAAATAGACATAATAGATAAAAGGAAATAGTTTCTTTTTCTTATGTAGTAAGGTAGGACTTATTTCAGACCCCTTTATTACTTATTAGTCACGGGGTTCGATCTCCCGACCTTCTCAGAATGAGTGGCACTATCAGTAGGTCATTCAGGACGAATTCAGAATTTTCGACAAAGAAACAAAATTTATAATTTTTTTTAGAAAAAGCAAAATAACATAAATTTCTAAATATACATAATTATTTTGAGCCACAGCCCGCCGGCTAAAGAAATAGTTTCTTGTAATGGCAGAACAGGAATCCTTCATATTCCTTCTAAGGCAATGAAAAAGAAAGGACGAGATTATAAATTAAGGAGGAAGTAAAATAAAATAAAAAAGGAGGAAGAATTGACAAGGACTGACAGTTTTCTGTCTTTGTATACGGACTTTAAATAGTACTTTCACCTTATTTTGTTACATGATTTATCAATTCATGCCTTAACCGAATTTCCCATGAGCAAATTACAAAGCAACTAATGTGACAACGTGGGGAATATTGAGAAGTTTCAGATCCTTATCAAAAGCAATATTTTGGAAATCACATTTAAGAATTGAAGCGAAAAGACACATGCTGCAGGGTATACAGCCCTGGTAGCACTGGCAATGGGACTGTTGCAATAATTTCAGTTTACCTTTGCTAGAAATCAATATGTTTTATTTTATGTTTGGTAAAAAGAAAAGTAAAAATACTTTCATATTACAGTTAATATTGCTATGATATATATATCTGTCTACTTCCTTTTGATAAAATTTCATAATTCAGGAAATTAATAGCAGTAGCATTAAATTGTATGTAAAGTGTGGTTCCCCTGGTTAACTGCCTAATAATTGCTGGGTAATTTAATAACGACAGATACAAAAGGTAGATGCAGTAAAATGATTTCCAACCAATAACCTGAGTTCATGTTCTCTGTTACAAACCCTTTTGAGTGTGTGTTGGACCTACAAGCAGGACATGTAAGAAAATCTATTACACGCAATTTATAACAGAGGATTATGGATCAACTTTTGAATGATTGAGGAGATGTAAATAGGCTGGATAGTTAGGTGTATGAATTGAATCAACCATAATTGCTACCTCCTACCAGGACAAGTTACCATGTGCTCTTGCACCTATCCATTTATTACTCCTAATCACCACTATTTTTTTTTTTCTTTTGTTTTGGAATATTAATTCATTCTTGTGCTCTGCTATTTTTCAATTTTTATTATGTATAATATTTATTTAGTTATTTACTAAACTGGTTATCATTTTAATTACAGGATGCTTGCGTTGTGCCGCCGATGAAATGCAACCCTGTACCGACAAACCAACTGATGAGCCCTTTGATCGTACATGATGGCCGCCTGGTCCAGCGACCGAACCCACTTGTGGCTCTGATCACCTTCCTATGGATGCCATTTGGGTTTCTTCTTTCACTTATTCGGGTATATGTCAACATCCCTTTACCAGAACGCATCGTGTTTTACACATACAAGATCATGGGCATCAAGCTGATTGTTAAAGGCACCCCACCACCTCCCCCGAAGAAAGGCCACCCAGGTGTCCTCTTTGTGTGCAATCACCGCACCGTGCTTGATCCAGTCGTCACTGCAGTTGCACTCGGTCGCAAAGTCAGTTGTGTCACTTACAGTATTAGCAAATTCTCTGAACTCATTTCTCCAATTAAGGCCGTCGCGCTCTCAAGGGAAAGAGAGAAGGATTCCGAGAACATAAAGCGCCTTCTGGAAGAAGGTGATTTGGTCATCTGTCCTGAAGGAACAACATGCAGGGAACCATTTTTGCTACGTTTTAGTGCATTGTTCGCGGAACTGACAGACAGGATTGTGCCAGTAGCAATCAACACAAAACAAAGCATGTTTCATGGGTCGACAGCTAGGGGATTCAAGCTTCTTGACCCATACTTCTTTTTCATGAACCCGAGGCCTCAATACGAAATCACCTTCTTAAATCAATTGCCAAAGGACCTCACTTGCAATGGCGGCAAGACGCCAATTGAGGTGGCTAATTACATACAAAAGGTGTTAGGCAGTCAGCTTGGCTTCGAGTGCACCAATCTAACGAGAAAGGACAAGTATAGCATGCTTGCCGGTACTGATGGTCGGGTCCCATACAAGAAGGAGAAGGCATAGAGAATCCCCTGATATATTGTCTAGCTAATGCAGAACCTGTGATGTTGATTGATTATTATTGTTGT